>JASDQU010104212.1:60573-98402 GCA_032191745.1 Picea mariana | reverse complement strand
ATGGATAAATATGTGTTGCATTCAGATTTTTATGCTATGGATATGGATAAAGTGGATATTGTTTTGGGATATCCTTGGATAGAATCAGTGGGTACCATTAATATTAATGTGCAAAAGAAGTTTTTAAAGTTGTGGTACAAGAAAAATAAAATCACATTGCAGGATGTGTCTCTTATTAAGAAAGATGGACCCATGGAAGATAGCAAAGAAGTTATTACCCAATCTGAAGTTGAATCAGAGGCAGAGTCTACAGAAGGAGATGAAGCAAAACTACAAGAAGGACATAATCAGGAAGCTAAGTAGGTCATTGACTCAAAGGCACAAAGTGTTGCAGATTTGAAGAAAAAAGAACAAATTCCTACCTGTCATTGAATGTAAGGTGGACTAGGTCCACTATATTAATAAAGGCCCACTATGGTAGTTGGATGTAATAAATGTGATAAGGCTCTCTAGAAGGTTCCTAGGAGATAGGGAGAGCTATATAAAGAAGTCTAGGCAATGTAATGAAACATAGTGAAGAATATTGTGATTGTACAAGCAAGGATTGCTTGAGGAGTTTTATCCTTCCATAAGGATTAATATATGGTGTTACCCTACCTCAAGGGTTTTCTCTATCTCTTGTGTCCATGTTATGGTGAATGGTTTATGGTTTATTCTTGGTTATTTCTGAAGTATATTTGTAGATCTGGTATAGGTACTTAACATCTGCATGCATGATAACATTATCATCTGTTAAATTGTAAAATTATTCTAGGTGTTCTTCTATAGTTATGTCCCCCTCGCCTGTAAACTTAGGCAGCTGCTTGAGGTAACCATCTGCTGGGAGGGCATTGAGATGCTAGGGTAACACAAGGGGACCATACCTAGTGGCTATAATAGCCTCCATTCTGTTCATAGGGGGATTTGCTCCTGCCATAGGGATATTATGTGGAGGAGAACTTGGAGGAGAAGGAGCTCGAAAAGGGGATACTGGGGATGAGGTTCTAAGTGGAACGGGAAACAATAGGGGATTTAGGGAGAAGGCCAATGGGCTTAATTCAGCAGATGCTTCTCTTTGTGCAGAATCGACAATGGTAACAAGAGGAGGAGTGGTAAAGCTAGGAGTGGGGAAATCTTCTGTGGTCCTGGATCTACGCCAATGTACAACTTCATGGAAGAGGGGAGAGACAAGGATTTCTCCCTCCAATCCCAGACTAGGGGGGGAAAACTCAACAGGAACACTCTCAAAATTTAGGAAATGGGAAACTTTAGAAAAAGGTCTGCTAAGAAAATGAGGAAGAGAAAATGGAGTTCCTACAGAAGGAGATGGTGGATTATCTGGTTCAGTGGAGAAAGCTTCGCCTTCAGAGGCATTTCCTTTCCTGAGAACCACCTCTAGATCAGTTTCAGGTGTAGCTAGAGGCAGTTTTGGATGGGACCGCGTGTGTTTGCCTCTGAAATCCACAATTAAAATGGTAGGTTCTCCATAGTGGAGTCATCACAATGGAGTTGCCAAGTGCATAGTAGCAATCTTCAAAGGCTTTGATAGCTGATGCACCTTCAGAATCAGAGGCTCAATGTCATTCAATCTCGGGGAAAATTTTCAACTTCGTCCCTGGCAACGACGCCAAAAATGTTAGCGTCAGAAGTCAATCCTAGATTGCAGTAGGAGAAGATCCCAACACCCATAAGTTTATGTCATGATTTGTTTATAAAAAGGGGGTGATCAAATGGAAGTTAACTCAAAACAATATTTTTCTAACTACGAAACTAGACCAGGCATGCATGGGCAAGTGAGGTCTTAGGTGAACTTCAGACAGTGAGTTGTAGTAAGGGTGAATAGGGGGAAGACTTGTATAAGAGAAATGCAAAGGTCTGTCGTAAACATCAGGTTTCTAGCAGACTATAGGAGAAAACATCTAAATGCAAGATCTTCTTACATTCAAACACAGAAAACCGAAGAATACAACAATGCAACAATAAATCCTTTATCGTAACATATTTGCAATAATTCATGTTAATCAGTGAATCATGAACTCCCTCGATATGAGATGAAAACTAGATGGGGGTAGGAAAACTGTCTGTCATTAAACAAGAAATATTACATACAGATGCATAACTAGAGGACTAGAGTGTCTATTAAAACTTTACAATCGAGAGCTTCGCTCTACCATCGATGGATCACAAAAATGGAGAAAACGCCTTCATATACTCCAACCAAAACCCCCAGCAGTGAAAACAAGAAACAACAATAAAAGAATTACATTTGCATGGCTTCTGACAGTTTGTGCATGCAGACTCCAGATGATCGTGCACTTCTGGAAGACGCAATCGGATCCCTGACTGTCCTGCAGGTGAATCGACATGCTTTTATTCCTCTGCCAGAGTTTCCCTTTATAGAGGAGATGATATTTAACCACCTCCAGCAACTACAATAACTGCCATCTAGGGATCATGAACAGTCTTAGTCAACTCTACCTCCTAGGATGTGGAGGTCTCCTCCTGGTGCCACCTGGATCAGGTGAACGGTTGGACTGCTATGCGGGAACCCCTGTGGCAGATGTGGACGAGGGTGGGACGAGGGGGTGAAGGTTTGAACACTGCAGAGGCAGTGGCGAGAACTGTGACATCGGCTGAGGGATGCCACACAGACTAAAGAGGACACAGGTGGAGGCGATGTGGAGCTCAGGGGTACATGTGAATGGTGGAAGGTGTTGAGGTGGAGATGACTGGGAGGAAGAGACATCAGGAGGGAGGCGAGAGGACAATGCACCGAGGAGGGGCCATGTGGGTGGACGTGGTAGGATACGAGAGGGCGCTGAACTGAGGAGGGAATGACGTGGAAGTAATATGGAAGGTAGGGGGGCCCCACTCGTGGCTCAGATATTACGCCGCGTGTCCTCAGATGAATGGTCTCAATCCGTTCGGGGTTTCTGGCACCGGGATTTCGGGATGCACTTCCTCCTCAAAATTTCAATTAACCAAACTGTCAAAGCACAGATGTGTGCCGCGTGTCCTTCATAGGAACGGTCGAGATGGCCTTTGACGTTAGAAGAGGGATACCTCCATTACCAGGCTTGCTTGATGTGACCGGGTGCTAGGACCATGGGCTTCAAAAGAACTTATCGGTATTTCACATTTCAGCGATTTCTGCCGCARTGGATGGGAGGTCCCTTGTCTCTTGAAATGTCGATCCTTGAAACGCTCTCTGGCTACCACCTGTCCCAACTGGATCAGACGACTGATATGAAGTTGTTGGCTTSGGTCCTGTCCCATCACATGGTGTGTGCCAACACCCTTTTCCCAATTCTGTGCCTCTTGTGATCGAATACCATGATCATGGGCCTGACTCTGGGCACTTTTGGCGTTTCGAGGTTTGGGGTATAGTGATGAGAAACCATCACCCTTTGAACTCCCGAATGCTGAAATGCCGATGCGACTAGATCTCGCACCACACATCCTTTGGATGGACGGATGATAACCTGTCTTATATGTAATATAGGTGCTATCCATCGCGCTAATCCCGGATCAACTCTGTTAACTGGGATTCCCCGTCAACCGTCGATCTGCTTCGCCAAATGATCCTTGCTGTTGAAATCAGACTGCTCGCTCGCTTGATTTTTTAAATCCGAAATGGAATTCTCCTATGGAATGCACTCAGTACTTAGGCTGTGGCCTTGGACTAGAATGCATTTGATGGGTTTTCACACCCTCTTTCTTCGCATTCTACATCAAGGGTCTAAAAATGGAAAAAAATACCCTTCTTGCAAGAATTGGTGCTAACAGGTTCTAAGGATTTTTAGATCATGTAGATAGTGAGTGTCATGTCCAAAACGACCATAAATAACTTTTACAAACTAGTTCTAAGCAATGTGGCCTCCATAATATTTTGTATACCATTGCCACCGTTACCAACATTCTGCATCCTAATATATGACTTCCAATTTTAGTTTTTATAGGCCATTAGTAATGCCATAAAGAGAGAAGTAATGTTCCATTTAGTTAAACCAATTGAAGGGATCATAACCATCAAACTTGTTTATGTCGACCTTGGGAAATTGATTCCATGAATTGTGATCCTAAAACAATGCCCAATGGGTATCCTAGGAGAGCATGTGAATGTGTGTTTCTACATGCGCTAAGCATTCCTCCTTGGTTGGATTGATGTGCAGATTTGTCATATTTATACCCAAGTGTGAACATATAGATCCAACACTTTTAGGACCCCTTGATGTTGGTTTTCAACCTTTATGAAAATCTCATTGAATGAATAATCAAGGTTATTGGGGTTGGGTGTGTAGGTCTCATGGTTGGTTATGAGTGTTTCGATGCTGCAAGTATGAACTATGGGACCACTTAAGATTCTATCAAATGATTAATCCTATCTTAGCTCACTACAACCAGTGGACAAGAGGAGTCTTTGAGATATACCCCTAAAAATGTATTGTTGGGTCTACAAAAAAATTTACTAAAGAGGTTTACCAACGTGATCAACATGGCACAAAAAATGTATTGAGATATGTCTCCCATAATGTTGTTGGAAAGACCTAGACTCCTTTTTTTCTCTTTTCATTTGAAGAACTACTCCTATGGGAGTAGTACTCCCGACTGACTAACCACTTTATAACGTTGTTTCTAAAATGACTTGAAAAATCCCGACTGATGAAGTCCCAACCGACCAGTCCCCGATGGTGGAGTCCCAAATAAATTCCCAATTCTGGGAGAAGACCGTGATAAGTGATTGGATTGGTGGAATCGACGGACGAGTCCTGGGTCAGTGTCCCAACTAAATTTCCAAGTCCCGGGTCAGTGTCCCAGCTAAATTTCCAACACCAATAGATGACAGCAGTAAGTGCCCAACTAAATTTCCAACGCCAATAGATGACAGCAGTAAGTGCCCAAATAAATTTCCAACAACAGATGACAGTAATAAGTGATCCGACTAGTTTGATAGGCAACACTAATAGGTCAAATTATTAGGATACGCTATAACCCTAGGTTTGAACTGGGGTGTGTAAAGCGTAGTTAAAGTCGTTTTAAGTCACCTATGCACATCATGGATTACCCCTTAAAGTNAGCTAAATTTCCAACACCAATAGATGACAGCAGTAAGTGCCCAACTAAATTTCCAACGCCAATAGATGACAGCAGTAAGTGCCCAAATAAATTTCCAACAATAGATGACAGTAATAAGTGATCCGACTAGTTTGATAGGCAACACTAATAGGTCAAATTATTAGGATACGCTATAACCCTAGGTTTGAACTGGGGTGTGTAAAGCGTAGTTAAAGTCGTTTTAAGTCACCTATGCACATCATGGATTACCCCTTAAAGTTTACTTTCTTTGTAAGGAACACATTTTTGGCTAACACTGGAAAGCAACTGGAAAGTAACCTTTATGGACTGCATAGTTTAAAAGTTGTTCCATGATAAGGGTACTATTTAGTATTTTTAGTGATATATTTCTTTTATTTTTTTGGTAAGACATGGTATATTGAAGCTTGAATTTTGTGGTTGTTTTTATTGGCATCAATATCATGGAATATTAAATATTGTATATTGTTGTGGTATACATTTTTTTAATTATTTTTAAATTTATTTTTTGTATAATGTTGTATTTATGTTATATAAACAATTTTAAGACACTTAAATGATAAGTGTATCAGATTTATAAGTATAATAGATTTAGTAAAAATATGTGATGAAGTATTGTTATATATATATATATATATATATATATATTATTTATATAAAGGAGGAAGTAGAGAAACAAAATCACATTTACACTTTAACTAATTAATTATTATGTTAGTGAAAAGTACCATTTACTTAAAATAATAAAAAAATAATATTTAAATTGTATAATGTAAAACTATACATTATAAAGTCAAAAGATATCTTTCACACAACAACAAACATTGAATACAGATAAACTTGCCTTAAATGCATAACATGAAACTTTGATATAACTTTTCTTTTAAGTTAAATGGGGTAAGATATCAAAGTTCCACCAATATTTATGAAGCATAACCTGAAAGTGTGATATAACAATTTTTCAGGTTAAATTGAGCAAGATATCAAAGTTCCACCAATATTTTGTTGGAAATAGTAATTACAAGTCGGTGAGATCTTCATATATCCGTCGATTTGTCAGTCAATCAATTTGTTAGTAGTTTTTTCAGTTAGTTAGTCCGACATCAAGTGCAAAGTCAAACATTTACTCAAACTCAGTCTAAGTTAGTCTGCAAGCAGGAGAGTTATAAATGGAGCCGATTTTTATCTTTCTCGAGTTCACTTAAGTAGTTGAAGAGTCAATCGTATTAATGGTTGTCTTTAATATTGAGTCAGTTTTACTTCTATAGGAAGTCTCAGTCGGAGTTCATATAAGTCTGAGTCTTTAGTTAGTAAAAAAAAAAGGAAGAGATGCAGAGAAGCAGAGAGGTAGAGAAAATAGAGTCATGAAGGAGAAACAACATCATCTAAGGAGTTGAAGAAGTCTGAGCACAAGCTCTATGTCTATAAAGTTAGAAGAAGTCATTGGAGCCGAAGCTCATCACAATATTGTATTTTGTAACCACGCACAACACACCAAAGTTATTAATATCAAGTAGTTTGTGTGTTGAAAAAAATTCATGTGTATTTCTTAGTTCATGTGCTAAGCATAGCACTGTGTTATTCCACATCCATAAATCGTTACTTAAAGCATTTATTTCACAACGCGTAGTAAATTGTGCAGTGTGTGAACTACGTGATAAATTCTGAGTGAGTCAGTGACGAAGCTTGTGGCGTGCAATATTTTTCCACTACGTTGTGCACAGTTTCCTTGTGCGTTGATCTCGGATCATAAATCTGGTATTAGAGCAGGTTGATCAAGAGAAGGTTCTATCGGAACAAGTTTATCAGAGCACAAACTATGTTGGAAAGTGAAATATGGCTTCTACCTCAAATTTGCAACCTCCCACTTTTATAGGCAAGAATTATGAGATGTGGTCCTTGACCATGAAGGAATTGTTCCAAGGTCAAGATGTATGGGAGATAGTTGAGAATGGCTATGTGGAACCAGTAGATCAGGAAGCATATAATGCACTCACACAAGTTGAGAAGGATTTCTTGAAAGATCAAAGAAAGAAGGATGGAAAGGCATTGTTTTACATATATTAAGCCATGCATGAGAGCATACTCCCAAGAGCTGTATCAACAAAGAAAGTTAAGGAGGCATGGGACATGTTATCCCCTACCTTAGGGATAACTAAGGAGATCACGTCTCAAGGCCCACAGGTCCTAGACATGGAGTAATGAGAGCCAGACGACTTGAGCATGGCCCCGAAGGGCCCCTCTTTTCTTTAGTGCAGTCCATTTATCAACAACAACAATATTCATCCCACCAACTTGGTCCTGAAGTAGTAGTAAGTCTTTCTCCATGAGGTAATGAGTCTGGGTATCATGGTATGTGTCACTCTAATTTTTGAAGCACTTGAATATGTTGCATTGAATTCTTCTTCATTTCATGACATTTTCTTGGAAATTATGCTCTTTTCCTTGTTCATACCTGGAAGGGTGACATGGTGCCCTAGTAAGTTGATCTCGCTTTAGGATGGGTTGCCACTGGGTTGGTCTATGAAAGGTCATCGTCTATTCCCTCCATACTTACCACTTTCCATCTCTATCCCTCTCATCTCCCCCTACCTTTGTTTGGGAATTGGGATTTTCCATGCTCGGAAGGGTTGTACCTTACCTTGTGGGAAGAAGGAGATAAAGGCCCAGAGGGTAAAAGTAGTTGGAAAGAGTTAAAAGACAATGATGAAACCTTTGAGATGCTTCACCCAGGGATTCCCGAGAAACCAGTAAAAATATTCTTAGTAAGAAAAATGGACCCATAAGATACACAAACACTCAAGGTACTAGTTGGTGGATAGGATGTCTCATCACGAGAAGACCTATTATGACCATGGGCATGTAGCGGTATGACACTACCACCTATATGGTCACCAAACTAGGGTAGTGGGTCTTGGTGGCATAGACAAGAGAAATGGGGTCTCATCACGAGCCAACCTTCTCATCTTCATGAAATGTTTGTGGATAACATTGTCATCTCTGGTCACCACGCCAGGACAGTGGCCCTCAAATTTTCCCTCGAAGCACAAAAAACAAAAGATCAAAAGAACTAAAGATAAGAATAAAAGGCATGAATGGGTTAGAAAACAATAACATTTATGACAAGGTGAAACTCACCCTCTACAAAGGCACCCATGTGTAAGACTTACATTTCTCTGTTATTACTGCATCCCATGGCCAAACACTTACCCTATGCCACCTCATACACTTACATGACCGGGATTGGCTCCCACCTGGGAAACACCCCAAACTTAAGGAAGGTTATCCCAATAGGACACCCTGAGACCTTATCCAAACCTAACTTGTCAAATTGCATAAAATCTTTGAGCATTTTACTGGGTCAAGGGGGGTTTAATGCACATGTTCGGGTAATTTAATTATTGGATGTGATTTGCATGCTATGATCCTTGTGACTTATGAACCCCTGGAGGGTGTACTTGTTGTTGTTGTATGGCCTTTCCTCATGGTAAAGTACATGTGAGGGGATGATTATCTCAGACCTTCACGAGGGCTTAAATCCCACATGTAGATGTTACAACCCCAACCGGGGATAAGAAGAAACTGAAGATTTGCACAAGGAAAAAGAAGGATGGTGCCTTTGGAGGCACCCTGGAAGACCTAGACCCAAGGGGATATTTCTCTTCCACATGGAAGTTCACCGTAGAAGGTCCATGATGTCATCATCATGACCCTGGACGTCACCCAAAGTTAGGGTTTTCATTTTGGAGGAAGTTGTGAGCTTGGTGGCACGTGTGGGCATCATCTAGGGCCTCTGGAGACCAAGTACCCTATTTTTTAGGCCCAATGTTCCACTTTAAGGGCTTAAAGTCACCCTATAAGGGCATGATGTCACCCTTGGAAATGTCTTTAGATGATAATTCATTTTATTTCTGTCAATTTTGGATTTTAATGTAAATTGGCCAGGTCGGCCTTTTATTTGACCTAAAGTTAATTAATGGTCAAAGTTTTGTATAAATAGAGATAAAGTACTCTCATTTTGACATCATAACTCCTCACACAAGAGGGAGTGGTCTGAAATTTGCGCCCTATTTGGAAGTTCTTCGTTGAAATAGTGAGGCGCACTTGTCTTGGAGGCTAAATTTTGCAACTTGGATCATTACTTGGTGAAGTTACTTGGCAATGTAGGGTTTTATTGCTTGATTATTCTTGGTGAAGTAAGTAAATCTGCAATTTCCATTTCATTTTGAATGGTTATGGTATATTTTCTTATTCATGTTAAATATTATGAAATTGCTTTCTTGACAAACCCTAGGAGTAAAGGACTTAAGGTACTACTTCTTTACTTTTCATTTTCTAGACTTTACTAAAGTGATTTGACCTAGATAAACTTCTAAAGCCCTAAAATAATAACACTTTAGAAGTCGTTGTCTATTTTTTGTTACTCTTAATATATTTCAATAGAATAAGAAGGAGAAAAGTGCTAGGCCCTAGAAGTGCCTACTTTCTAGTAGCTCACCTCCCTAAAGTTTAGATCCTGGAAGACTTAAAGTGCTAATTCTTCTAAGATCCATTCTTCACTTAGACAAATATAATCATTGTTGTTACTACTTCCAAGTGAAATCCGCCACCTATTGAATCCATTAACCCATAAAGGCACTTGTCCACTTGCTTTAGTGAATGATTGATCAAACAAACACTCAAACTCTCCTCCTTGAAACTCTTGCTAACTTCTACTAACTTTAAACTAGACTAATTCACTAGTTAACTTGTTGTTGTTGCAATCATTGCTACAAACATACTAATCTATACTACTTTTCTACATACACCTACATAACGCACATCTAACTCACTCAAAAATTGCTTGTGATAATTTCCAAACAATCTACTTGATAAATGCTAAGTTTCCATGATACTTTCTAGCAATTATGAGCACTAATACTTGCTGCTGTTACAAAATATTGSTACAGCCATCTAACTGCAGCAAGTTCTCTACAAAACTGGCATTTGATGCTAGCTAGACACTGCAGAAAATGCTTGTGACAATTGATTATCATTTTTCCTATTTAAATCTACTTTGTCATTGTCTTTTCAAGCAATTCTAATGCATATTTCTTGACGYTGTTATAAAATACTTATTGTTGTTGTATACTTTCATATTGTTTCAATTTTATATCAGCCAACTTATATTTCAAAGGTTCATGGTCTTATGAAGAACAAACATCATTTTGTACTTGAAATATGCCATATTTTTTTCTTTCTTGTCTTGTTCTGGGAAGGTACACTTCATCTTTACTTTTGCTTCATCTCTTAAATACATAGAGAACCTTTTGACATGAGTGACCAGTGAGAGGGGGGTGTTCTTGCATCCTTGCCTTAGTTTCATCATCCCTTTAGGTCACTAGGGATGTCTCCCTTGGGGTAATCTCAATATACTCCAAAACATAAAGGGGTTTCCTATTAAGGTGATAGTGATAGGTCACCCCCTTGTTACGCCAATATTGCCTCAATTGCCTTGGGATTTGGGCAAGTACAGATTGTACGATAACATTTTTGGCACTATTGTTGGGGAACTTCAAGTCAATTTTCCTCAAATGAAAGTTTTTCGATAAGCCTTTATCCAAAGCCTTCCACTTTTTCAAAGCTTACCTTATGACTCCACTGGGGGTGATTCCCTCTTTTCCCATTGATAATCCTTAAAAGGATTGTCTGGCGAATCCACTAATGATTAATCCAAACATGGATTCTCAATGGGACCCACGTAATTTTAAACCCATGGACATGAGTAAGATTCTGGGTTATCGTCGACGAATGCCTCTGAGGTATGAAAAATGGCTCCCAAAATTCACTGGTAGTGGTAAAAAGAATGCTAAGGAACATATGCGTGATTTTTTTTCTTTCTTTCAACTCCACCCTATTAATGATGATGTTGAAGACCTAGGAATGAAACTTTTCTCTCCTACTCTTCATGATAATGCTAGGAGATGGTATGATGGCCTCCCTAATGCTAGTATTACATCCATGGATCAATTAGAAGAGGTATTCCTCAAGATATGGAATATTAAAGGGGATCCTATGGTTTTGATAAACAAACTTAATTACATAAAGAAGAATGAGAATGGAATTGTTAGGGAATTTCATGATAAATTTGAAAGGATAATACAACAGATCCCAGCAAGCCATCACCCTTCAAACAACTTTCTTCTTTTTCTTTACACCAAAGCCTTTACAGGACAAATGGGTTTCCTTATCAGAGACAAAGATCCTAGAACAATCCAAAAAGCTTATGACATGGCCACAAAATTCGAAGCCAACATCTCTTCATCCAAGGAAGAACAATCCTTTGTTCTAGAAGTGATAATTGGTGAGCCCAAAGATACCCCATATATTCCCAAGAGAATACCTTCCCTTGAGACCTCTTTTGAAGAAACCCTGAAAGGTTTGGAGCAAGGCACTGATCAAAAAGAGGTTGAGAAGAGGGATCTTGATGAAGGTTATCAATCCCATGGGGAAGAACAAGAATTTATTCATGCTTCTAGTAAGGATAATGAGGGCTTGGTTGAAGAATGAGAGCCTCAAGATATTAAACATGATGATGAAGTATTAATGTGTGCTCATCCCTATAATGAAGCCATCCCAAATCCTTTTCCTCTCGCACAAGAAGAAGAGGATGAGGTTAGTTACTTTTCTTTTCAGGTTTTTGATGATACCTTATTCTATGATTCAGAAGGTGAAGAAGAAAGGGAACCCTTGGACGAGCTAGACCCTCCATATTATGAAGCTGAAGATGTAAGGGCAAGTCATGAGGACAAGGCACTAATGCTTACTCCTCCATTTGATGAAGTTATCCAAATATTTGATGCTCCTGCACAGGAAGAAGTGAATACAGTGAGTTGTTTCCCTTTACAAGATTTTGATGATGCCTTATTTTGTTATTTGAAAAGCAAAGAAGTGTTAGAGGAGCCTTTGGATGCTTTAATCCATTCATGTTATGATGAAGGAAATAACATGGTTGATAATATTTACGAGTTCATACATGTCGGGAAACGTAAATGGGATATGATTGGATATGATGGGGACCCTATTTACGATATTGAGGATCATTTCCAAAAGTTTACTTTACAACTGTCATATTAGGTTACTAATAATTCCAACATATGGAAACAAGGAGATGATATAGTTACATATATTTTCCAAACTCCCAAGGATGGCCTGGTGCTATGTTTTCATGATGATTTTCAGTCATACCTTGAGGATTTTGATGAGTCTTCCTCTGAGAACTTGGATTTATTCTATGAAGAATATTATCAACCATCATTGTGCTCAGATATTGATAAGGGTAAGGACGTTGCTTTCCTGAAGCACTATACTTATGACAAGGTTTTCCAACTCCCTCCAATTACTTTATCATGTTATGCCACTAAGGATGCAATTAGGAAAAATGTTCCTTTTCCCAAGTTTTCTCTAGGGTGGAGCCTTATTTTAGAATTCAAGGGTAGATTGAATACCTTAAGAAGAAGTTTTTTTATCTCAGTCTTTCATATTTCCCTTAAAATATTCCCAATCATCCTCTAGGTTCTTACTAGTCCCTTCCCAGACCTCAAGATGTGATGATGTCCAAGGTAGCCAACCTTCAGAGTCTTTGAGTTAGTTTTTTGAGCCTTTGATTTTTCACGATCCCTTTTTGAGATGGATTGTGCACTTTCATAGAAGTGTGACTTGGCATAATTTTGTCCCTCCCTCCCGCCTCCACGAGCTAGACTTTACGATTTTCGATGATGTGATACATGTTCTAACTCATGTTATTTTTTTTATTGACTTGTCATTGTTTTGGTTTATGATGAAGCACATAGGCAGTTATTATGAGATATTGCTAAGATGATTTCACTAGTTATTTGATTACACCTATCATTCAACTAGTAGGTAAGTAGGTATAGGTAGGCATTTGCATCCATTGTATATACCATCTTCATATCATGTTAGCATAGTTGTAGTTACATTCTACATATTGTTTTGTCCCACTTGTATACATGTATGCTCATGATCATATGCTAGATTAGAGATGTTCTTTATATCATATATGAACAAGGGGTGATATCACCACCCTAAGGATTATTGATACCTTTTGTTGATATTTAGCAGGCACATTTCATACTAGAGATGCTGGAATTCTCATGTGCTCTACGGTGAGCACATGCCCCCAAGTTGGAGCCAAATTTTATCCCCTACCCTGGCGATAACTAACAATATCATGTAAGGAGGCCCATGGGTCCTAGACATGGAGTACCGAGAGTCATACGACTTGAGCATGGCCCTGAAGGGACCCTCTTTTCTTCAGTGCATTCCATTTATCAGTAGCAGCAGTATCCATCCCACCAGCCTGGTCAGGAAGTAGCAGTAAGTCTTTCTCCATGAGGTAATGATTCAGGGTATCATGGTATGTGTCACTCTGATTTTTGAAGCACTTGAATATGTTGCATTTAATTCTTCTTCATTTCATGATGTTTTCTTGGAAATTATGCTCTTTTCCTTGTTCATACTTGGAAGGGTGACATGGTTCCCTAGTAAGTTGATATTCCTTTAGGATGGGTTTCCACTGTGTTGGTATTTGAAAGGTCACTGTCCATTCCCTCCATACTTACCACTTTCCATATTTATCCCTCTCATCTCCCCCTACCTTTGTTTGGGCATTGGGATTTGCCACACTAGGAAGGGTTGTACCTTACATTGTGGGACAAAGGGGCTAAAGACCTAGAGGGTAAAAGTAGCCGACAAGAGTTAAAATACAATGATGAAACCTTTGAGATGCCTTGCTAAGGGATTCCTGAGAAAGAAATAAAAATATTCTCAGTAAGAAAAGGAGACCCATAAGATACACAAGTAGTCAAGGTACTAGTTGGTGGATAGGAGGTCTCATCATGAGCTGGCCTATTATGACCATGGGCATGTAGCAGTATGACACTACCACCTATCTGGTCACCAAAACAGGGTAGTGGATCTTGGTGGCATAGCCAAGAGAAAGGGGGTCTCATCACGAGCCAACCTTCTCATATCCATGAAATGTTTGTGGATAACACTGTCACCTCTGGTCATCAATCTAGGACAGTGTCCCTCAACTTTTCCCTCGAAGCAAAAAAACAAAAGATCAAAATAACTAAAGCTAATAATAAAAGGCATGAATGGCCTAGGAAAAAATAACGTTTATGATGAGGTGCAACTCACCCTCTACAAAGGCACCCACAGGTAAGACCTACATTTCCCTGTTATTATTTCACCCCATGCCTAAACACTTACCCTATTCCACCTCATAGATTTACATGACATGGATTGGTTCCCACTTGGAAAACACCCCAAACTTAAGGAAGGTTAGCCCAATAGGACACCCTGAGACCTTCTCCAAACCTAACTTGTCAAATTGCATAACGTCTTTGAGCATTTGACTGGGTCAAGGGAGGTTTAATGCACATGTTTGGGTAATTTAATTATTGGATGTGATTTACATGCTATGATCCCTCTGACTTATGAACCCCTGGAGGGTGTACTTGTTTTTGATGCAAGACCTTTCCCAGTGGACATGTACACATGAGGGGATTATTAGCTTAGACCTTCATGAGGGCTTAAATCCCACAGGTGGATGCTACAACCCTAGCCGGGGGTAAGAAGAAACTAAATATTTGCACTAGGAAAAAAAAGAACGTTTCCTTTGGAGGCACCCTAGCAGACTTAGACCCAGGGGGATCTTGCTCTTCCACATGGACGTTGGTCCTAGAAGGCCCACAATGCCATCATCATGACCCTAGATGTCACCCAGAGTTAGGGTTTTTATTTTGGAGGCAGTTGTGAGCTTGGTGGCATGTGTGGGCATCATCTGGGGCCTCTAGAGGCCAAGCACCCTACTTTTCAGGCCCAACGTTCAACCTTAAGGGCTCAATGTCACCCTTGGAAGTATCTTTATATGATAATTGGTTTTATTTCTGTCAAATTTGGATTTTAATGTAAATTGGCTAGGTCAACCACTTATTTGACCTAAAGTTAATTAAGGGTCAAAGTTTTGTATAAATAGAGATAAAGTACTCTCTTTTTGACATTAGAAATCCTCACACAAGAGGGAGTGGTATGAAATTTGTGCCCTATTTGGGATTTCTTGGCTGAAATAGTGAGGCGCAATTGTCTTGGAGGCTAAATTTTGCAACTTGGATCATTTCTTGGTGAAGTTACTTGGTAATCTAGGGTTTTATTGCTTGATTATTCTTGGTGAGGTAAGTAAATCTGCAATTTTCATTTCATTTTGAATGGTTATGGTATATTTTCTTATTCATGTTAAATATTATGAAATTTCTTGCTTGAAAAACCCTAGGAGTAAAGGACTTAAGGTACTACTTCTTTACTCTTCATTTGCTAGACTTTGCTAATGTGATTTGACCTAGATAAACTTCTAAAACCCTAAAATACTAGCACTTTAGAATTCGTTGTCTAGTTGTTGTTGCTCTTAATATATTTCAATAGTATAAGGAGGAGGAAAGTGATAGGGCCTAGAAGTGCCTACTCTCTAGTATCTCACCTCCCTAAAGTTTAGATCCCAAAAGAATTAAAGTGCTAACTCTTCTAAGATCCATTCTTCACTTAGAAAAATATAATCATTGTTGTTACTACTTCCAAGTGAACGCCACCACCTATTGACTCCATTACCCCTATGGCACATGTCCACTTGCTTCAGTGAATGATTGATCAAACAAACACTTAAACTCTCTTCCTTGAAACTCAAATTTGGATTTTAATGTAAATAGGCCATGTCAGCCTTTTATTTGACCTAAAGTTAATTAAGGGTCAAAGTTTTGTATAAATAGAGATAAAATACTCTCATTTTGAGATTAGAACTACTCACACAAGAGGGAGTGGTCTGAAATTTGTGCCCTAGTTGGGAGTTCTTGCCTGAAATAGTGAGGCACACTTGTCTTGGAGGCTAAATTTTGCAACTTGGATCATTTCTTGGTGAAGTTACTTGGCAATCTAGGATTTTATTGCTTGATTATTCTTGGTGAAGTAAGTAAATCTGCAATTTTCATTTCATTTTGAATGGTTATGGTATATTTTATTATTCATGTTAAATATTATGAAATTGCTTGCTTGACAAACCCTAGGAGTAAAGGACTTAAGGTACTACTTCTTTACTTTTCATTTGCTAGACTTTACTAAAGTGATTTGACCTAGATAAACTTATAAAACCCTAAAATAATAGCGCTTTAGAAATCGTTGTCTAGTTGTTGTTGCTCTTAATATCTTTCAATAGAATAAGGAGGAAAGCGCTAGGGACTAGAAGTGACTACTCTCTAGTAGCTCACCTCCCTAAAGTTTAGATACTAGAAGACTTAAAGTGCTAACTCTTCTAAGATTCATTCTTCACTTAGACAAATATAATCATTGTTGTTACTACTTCCAAGTGAATTATGCCACCTATTGAATCCATTACCCCATAAAGGGACGTGTCCACTTGCTTTAGTGAATGATTGATCAAACAAACACTCAAATTCTCTTCCTTGAAACTCTTGCTAACTTCTACTAACTCTAAACTAGACTAATTCACTAGTTAACTCGTTGTTGTTTCAAATCATTGCTATAGCCATACTAATCTATACTAATTTGTTTCATACACCTACATAACTCACATCTAACTCACTCAGAAATTGCTTGTGATAATTGCCAAACAATCTACTTGATAAATGCTAAGTTTCCATGATACTTTATTGCAATTCTGAGCACTAATACTTCTTGTTGTTACAAAAGATTGCTACAACCATCTAACTGCAGCAATTTCTCTCCAAAACTGGCATTTAATGCTAGCTAGACACTTCATAAAATGATTGTGACAATTGATTATCATTTTTCCTAGTTAAAGCTACTTTTTCATTGTCTTTTCAAGCAATTATAAGGCATATTTCTTGTAGTTGTTATAAAATACGTATTGATGTTGTAAACTTTCCTATCGCTGCAATTTTGTATCATCCAACTTATATTTCAAAGGTTCATGGTGTTATGAAGCACTAACATCATTTTGTACTTGAAAGATGCCATATGCTTTTCTTTGTTGTATTTTTCTGGGCAGGTACACTTCATCTTTACTTTTGCTTCATCTATTAAAGACATAAAGAACCTTTTGACTTGAGTGACCAGTGAGTGGGGGTATTCTTGCATCCTTGCCTTAGTTTCATCATCCCTTTAGGTCACTAGGGACGTCTCCCTTGGGTTAATATCGACATACTCCAAAACAAAAACGATTTTCCTATTAAGGTGACATTGATAGGCCGCCCCCTTGTTACTCCAATATTGCCTCACTTGCCTTGGGCTTTGGGAAAGTACAGATTGTGCGACAAAATGACATATTACAAACCTCTTATCAAGGTATGGACAAAGTAAAGACTTCAAAACTACAAATTCTTAGAAGAGATTTTGAAACTCTATAAATGAAAGATACATATACAATATATTCCTTTTATACCCATGTCATTGGCCTGAGAAATCAGATTAAGTCTCATGGTGAAACCATAGAAGACAAAAAAGTTGTTGAGAAGGTACTTAGGAGTTTTCCTCCTAAGTTTGATACTCTAGTTGTGACTCTAGAAGAGAGAAAAGACTTGAGTTAGTTTAGTCTAGATGAACTGCAAGCTTCCCTCATTAATCATGAACACAGATTGAATAGGTCAAGTATGTCATTAGAGAATGAATTTTCCACGCAGTCATCTATAAGCCATGGAAGAGGAAGGGGGAGTGCTAACTCTAGAGGTAGAGGAAGAAGTTATGTCAGATGTGGATGCAACAACAATCCTAGAAATACTGGTGGAAGAGGTCAAAACCCAAATACTAGTAATCCAAGTGGTTAGAGAAATGAAAAATCAAATATTTAGTGACATTATTGTAAAAAGTATGGAAATTATGCATATGAGTGTAGGAAGAGACAGTATAATCAGAACAAGCAAGGTCAAGATCAGTCAAAAAATGCAAATAACCAAACCCACCCTATGTTTATGGCACGCGTTGAGGAAATACCTATAGTATCCCTAGTTGAATGCAATGTTTCTCAAGCAATTCCATGTGACATATGGTATTTAGATTCAGGCTACAGTAACCACATGACATGAAACATAGAACTGTTTTCTAGTTTGGATGAGTCAGTCCAAACCAAGATTACACTTGGAACAAATATCTAAGTCACTGTCTTAGGCAAAGGCAGTATAAATATTTTAACTAAGCAAGGAGAACATAAATTTATGACTAATGTATATTATGTTTCTGTTCTGAAGCATAATCTGATGAGCACAAGACAACTGTTACGAAAAGGATACAAAATCTACAGGGAAGATAATCATTGTGTGATCATGGATAGATGCCCAAGAAATCAACTTATTGCAAGAATCCAGATGAAAAGTAACAGAATGTTCCCATTGACACTGAAGCCAACCAAGAAGAAGAATACAATGCTATCTGTTGGAAAAACAAATATGCACAGTTAGATACTGCATTTACAACAAAAAATGTGCCGAGTTCCAATGAATAAAGTAGTGTGCGCAGTATCAAGAAACGAGATAATGGTGCACAAATGAAGGAAACATTCCAATCTGAAATACATGATGATTCCTAGTTATTTCATTTCAGATTTGGACATTTGGACTTTGGAGGTCTGAAGTTGCTACACACAAAGGATATGGTAAAAGGTTTACCATTGATTGAAAAACCAAAAAGGATATGTGAAGGATGCATATTTGGAAAGTAGCACAGAGAATCATTTCCAGTTGGAAAGTATTACAAAGCAAAAGATCCACTGGAAATTGTACATTCAAACATTTTTGGACCAATGAAAACACCATCTATAGGAGGCAGTACTTATTTTCTGACATTTATTGATCATTTCTCAAGAAAGACATGGATTTATTTTCTAAAGCATAAATCTGACACATTGGGTTGTTTTTAACAGTTTAAATCACTTGTGGAGAAGCAGAGTGGTTATTACATCAAATGTCTAAGAACTAACAGAGGAGGAGAATACATCTCAAGAGAATTTCAGAACTTTTGTAAAGTTCATGGCATCTACAAGCAATTTACTGCACGATATACACCAGAACAAAATGATGTCGCAGAGAGAAAGAAAAAAACCATTATGGAAATGGTGCACAATATGTTGGCAACCAAACATTTGTCAAATGAGTATTGGGATGAGGTAGGAGAAACTGCAGTATACATCTTGAACAGATGTCCGACAAAAAGTGTGAAAAATAAAGTTCCTCAAAAATCCTGGACAAGATTGAAGCACAATGTGGTGCACTTAAAAGTTGTTGGTTGTGTTGCATACGCACATGTTCCAGATGAGCTAAGAAGGAAGATGGACAAAAAAGGAAAAAAATGTATATGTGTTTGGTATTCTGAAGAAGCAAAAGGATACAACCTATATAACCCTATCGCAAGAAAAGTCATAATCAACCGCGATGTTCAGTTGGTGGAGAATGAAGCATGGGATGGAAGCATATCAAAGGCAGTCAAAATTCTTAATGCAATGGAGCATGATGACATAGAATATGAAGTGGTTCAAACACTATGTACAGGTCAGTGCACAGTCCCTTCCATATATGGCACTGCGACGCAAATCACAATGAATAATACTCCAGTAAGAACAACATGAGTGCAATCTACACCTAGAGCACATCAAGCATCAACAAGAAGTCTGAGTAGTTTTACATCTTCAGATCCAACATTAGCAAGTTTGTTACCAAGGAAGAGAAAAATTATGCGCCACATACATAGTGAAGACACAACAAATTCATTTTCAATTTTTTTTCTGTTTTCACAAATAGATGATCCATTAACTTTTGAAGAAGTTGTCAAAGATGATATATGGGCACAAGCCATGGATGAAGAAAAAAGATGCACAGAGAACAATCAGACATCAAAATTGGTAGATGTACCTAAAGATAAGGATGTAATAAGTTTCAAGTGGATTTATAAAACCAAGCAAGATGCAGAAGGAAATGTGCATAAGCACAAGGTAAGGTTAGTTGCAAGAGGCTTTACACAACAACTTGGAATTGATTTCAATGAAACATTTGCACCATTTACGCACATGGACACAGTCAGAACTGTGCTATCCATTGTCGTGCAGTACAAGTGGCCAGTTTATCATATGGATGTAAAGTCAACATTTTTGAATGGAAATTTGGAAGAAGTATATGTGGAACAACCACAAGGTTATGAGGTTCCAGGACAAGAAGACAAGGTGTACATATTGAAGAAAGCATTGTATGGATTAAAGAAAGCTCCCAGATCTTGGTACAGTCGCATAGATTCATATCTCACTCACAATGGATTTCAGAGAAGTGAAAGTGAGCCAACACTGTACATCAAAGAAAATCATCAAGATAATATGTTAATTGTTTTCTTATATGTGGATGATTTAATATTTACAAGTAATTTTGGTATAGAAGAATCCAAGTCAGTCATGAAGGGTGAATTTGAAATGATTGATTTAGGGATAATGAGATATTTTCTGGGAATAGAAGTTCACCAGTCCAACACTGGTATATTTATCTCACAATCTAAGTATGCGCATGAAATTATGAAAAGATTCAATATGATAAATTCAAAAGCATCCTCAACACATTTTATAACAGGATTGAAGTTAAGCAAGGAAGATAAAGGGTCCAAGGTGGATCCCACACTATTTAAAATACTGGTAGGGAGTCTTATGTATCTCACAATGACAAGACCTAATATTATGTATGGAGTGAGCCTAATTTCAAGGTTCATGGAAAGTCCAAAAGAATCACATTGGAAGGTAGGAAAGAGGATTCTGAGATATGTGAATGGAACAAAAGATTTTGGCATTAAATATTCTACTTCAGAAGATTTTAGACTTATTGGATACACTAAAAGTGATTGTGGAGGCAACATAGATGATAGGAAAAGTACCTCTGGGTACACATTTCATTTTGGAATAAGTATTGTATCATGGGAATCAAGGAAGCAATGCATAGTGACTCTTTCTTGAGTATAAGGAGACTACGTCGCAGCTACAAGCACATCTTGTCAAGCATTTTGGATGAGAAGAATGTCAAAATATTTGTTGCAAGAACAATATGAACCAACAAAAATATTATGTGACAACAATTCAGCCATCATGTTATCAAAGAATCATGTGTTTCACAAGAAAACCAAGCATATTGATACAAGGTATCATTTTATCAGATAATTGGTGAATAACAAAGAGATCTATTTAAAGTTTTGCAGGTCAAAAGAAAAAATCACAGACATTTTCACAAAGGATTTAGAAAGAAATGCATTTCATCATCTGTGCAATAGTCTCGGAGTGTGCACAGTAACAAATGAGTGACAGTAAAATGTAAACTCAATTTATGAAGTAATTTTTTGTAATCCCACCTAATTATAATTAAGGGGGAGTGTTGGAAATAGTAATTACAAGTTGGTGAGATATTCATATCTCCATCGATTTTTCAGTAGTTTTATTAGTCAACCGAATTATCAGTCAGTCAATCCAACAGTCTGCAAGTGCAAAGTCACACGTTTACTCAAACTCAGTCTAAGTCAGTTTGCAAGCAGGAGAGTTATAAATGGAGCCGATTTTTATCTTTCTTGAGTTCAGTTAAGTAGTTGAAGAGTCATTCGTATTAATGGTTGTCTTTAATATTGAGTCAGTTTTACTTCTACAGGAAGTCTCAGTCGGAGTTCATATAAGTCCAAGTCTTTAGTTAGTAAAAAAAAAAAAGGAAGAGATGAAGAGAAGAAGCAGAGAGGTAGAGAGAACAGAGTTGTGAAGGGGAAACAACAACAAATAAGGAGTTGAAGAAGTCTGAGCACAAGCTCTATGTATGTAAAGTCAAAATAATTCATTGGAGTCGAATCTCATCACAATATTGTATTTTGTAACCGCGTGCAATGCACCGAAGTTGTTAATATCAAGTAGTTTGTGTGTTTACCAAAATTCATGTGTATTTATGAGTTCATGTGCTAAGCATAACACTATCTTATTCTGCATCCATAAATCATTTCTTAAAGAATTTATTTCACAGCGCACAGTAAATTGTGCAGTCTGGGAACTACGCAATAAATTCTGAGTGATTCAACAACGAAGCTTGTGGAACACAATATTTTTCCACTCTGTTGTGCACATTTTCCTTGCACGCTGATCTCGGATCGTAGATATTTATGGAAATCTATTTGTTTGGTGCTTAATATTTTCCCATTGTACCACTATATATTCACATGGTCAAAATGTACTTTTCCTTTTATCATAATTTATTTGGTTGAATTGTGTTTTTAATAAAATCCGCGAGGGACAACCTAGTGGTTGGGTTGGGACTAATAATGTTAATCCCATCCACCTCCATTCAATAAATATTAGCTAATAATGTATTTCTAGGATCTTTGCCAGTCATGAGGGAACTGGCGAATATCCTGGAAATACAAATACTAACAAGAAAGTTAAAAAGATCATGGATCAAAAGAAAAAAGAAACAAAAGTGGACAATTTGGTGCAGACTGCGGGAAACTTTGTCGAGATTCTGGACAGAGGTGGAGAATCAGACATTATGGATGAGTGGGAAAAACAGTTGCAAGGACACAATTAACATTCATAAAAGTTACAATATGATTTTTTTCTTCAATCAAATTATGTTTACATAGTATTTTAATTTTATTTGTCAAAATAGTTTTACTCGGTGAACCATTTTTACAATTGCTCTGTGTTCTTGCATTTGGTATTGTTTCACATGATATTTAAAATGTTGTAAACACATTTCTTGTGGGTGTTACTAATTTTGAATGGGATGGTTCGATTGATGATTGAAAGTTTACATTTGTCTTTGTCTATTTCCTTGGTTCCACTCCAATTGCCTCTGGGAGGTCATCTTGAGTCCTCCTACCTTTACCTTTTGTTTATGTTTTGTCTCATGGAGGTCATATTGAGTCTTCCTACCTTTACTTTTTGTTTATGTTGATTTTCTCTCATGGAGGTAATCTTGAGTCTTACCACCTTTACTTTTTGTTTATGTTGTTTTCTCTCTTTAGGGGAGGTGTTTTTTCTTGAGTTTTCCTGATCCACTTATAATTTTCTCCACTTATAAAAGTTTGTATTTAGATACCTTAACATACCCATTTTTGAACTTTAATGTCTTTTTCGTTTAATTCCTTAGTGTTTTTTTTTTGTGAATAAAAAATGGAACCTTATATTAATGAAATATGTGTGTTATACAATGGAAACTATGAGTCACTTGTTCTGCCACAAATGGGAAACTAGAACATGTGGCATCGTGATGTTCAAATATTGACACATCATCATGAGTGCTAGCACTATTGTAGAAAAAATGTTTACACAAAAAATTGCAGTCTTTCTGCATGAACAAAAAAGATTGAACCATGTTCTGCAACCTATCGCTAGGACCAACAGTAGACATAGCTACTATAATCCTAACTACATAAACAAAATAAGAAAAAACTACATGATCATCTATCCTGTTGCTGTGGTGAGCTAGACCATCAATCCTGCAACTAGAATAGGCAAAAACCCAAAACCTGGAGACTTCAATCCTTAGATGAGCTGGGTTGCCCATGAATTGTGCAGGTTAGGGTGAACCATTGTCTGCATGTAGGGAATCTGGCACACACAGGAGCATCAATTAAGTCGTTAAACAAGATGTCCATCCTTTGACCAAGGATCCTCTGGGAATGCATCTAGTCATCCTGTCTCTGCCAGATTTCAAATAGGAGCAGAAGGTGCTCCTGCATTAGGTGGTTGGAGAAATGTTGAGGATGCTCCTCCTCCTCTTCCTTACCAGCTACCTCTGCGGTGATTTTGTTGGCTACCACTGTGATGTCCTCCAATTTCCAGCTTGGGGGGATTTCCTCTTCCACCTTGCAACATTTGTCGCCGTAATAGGGGTCACCTAGATTGACAATTGGGGGGGGGCAGGAGATTGGTGGCTAGAGGAGGGCATGCGCCCGAAGGTGGCACCTCCTCTTTTACCAAGCTYAGGCCAAGGAGCGCAAGAGGTATGGACAAAGGGAAGTGAGCACTAGAGGAGGATGCTTCCACTTTGATAGAGCTGACACTGTGGAATTGGAGAGGAGCCGAATGAAGAGCCTCCTGCATCCTCTGGGAAGAGTGTTGAGGGCTCGTAAAATGAGCTATGAGATCTCATTGGGAAGAGGTGAGCCTATTGGATCAGGAGAGGGTTCTATAATAATGAGCACCCCTCCTGGATTTTCCCCTCCCGAGGCATGCTGGAGGGAGCATGGAGGTGGAGGGTTGCAGGAATGGAGGTTGATGGAGGGTGATGAAGGGAGTGGGAGGAAATAGAGGTGCTGAGAGGGTGCTTGAGGTCACTGGGAGCGAAAGGCGAATGGAGGGTGTCGAAACTAGGTAAGAGGTACCTGGTGCACAAAAAAGTGTTATAGAGAGTGGTAATTCTAGAAAACCTGGGAGAGCCGAAGAGTTGGACAGGAGGAGTCCACCAGGGCGGATGAGAAATGGAATAGAACACCAAGGTGAGAGCCTGTTTAGACCTCTTGACGCCATTGAAGCCTGATTTGACAACTTCAATCTCCATTGAAGCTGAGTTGATGACCAAATTGATCCTGGTATGCCTGGTCTGGTTGGCTCGCATGCCCATAAACCCAGATAGTCTAGCTAGGCGCACTACCATTACTCCTCTCATGGTGTGAGCCATGGGGGAGTTAATGTCCTTGTGCTGGTGGCCGAGGTTAATAACTCCCCTTGTTGCCTGGTTCCAAGTGTCCTCGAACCCTAACCAGGTGGCACCCCATCCGAGTGTTAATTCCTTAGTGTTAGTGTACATACACTATCTGACTAAGTTTAATTAAGTGAGGTGAAATTCCCAACCATCTATTTAATGCAATAGGTGAACTTCCCAACCACCTACATTCAATACCACCTCTCCTCTCACTCTATGATAAATAAGTGCACTTCACAACCACCTATTTACTCTATTAGGTGACCTTCCCAGTAACCTACATTCAATGTTGCCTCCCCTATGGGTCTATGATAAATAGTGGAGCTCCTCCTTGTAATTACACAAAACATATCTAATGCAAGCATTCTCTTCTATAAGGTTTTTGTACTATTCCTTTGTGCCTTTTGCGGTATTCCTTTGTGCCTGACATATTGTTTCAGATATCTACAACCCTCATCCACTCAAAGTTCCGTGAGTATCTCAAAGAAACATATTGAAATCCATGTATAATCCATTGTATAAATATTTTGGCATTGTGGCAAGAAGAATTAATTAAGATATCAATACAGAGGTGGAAAGAATGAGCTTCAATCAATTCTTACAGGGGAAAGGTTTAGCTTTATGGCTTTGCTTTTAATATATTATATATGCATTTATTTTATAAGTTATAATAAAAATAATTTATGTATGTATATAAGCATTAGAACGAGATGTAGAGATGTGTTTTATTTGAAATTATATTAATGACTTTATTTCAAATTTGAAGCCAATACCATGTTAGGATTGCAAGGACATTTGCATGATTTCCATAGAAAGGCACTCTGTTTCTTATAGAAGAAGTTTGACCATGAAAGGAACACAACCACATTTAAATATATTAGGAAATATGAGTCCACATTGTATTTGCTTAATATTGGTCATGCAGATGTAGTTTTGTTGGCAGCCAATTCACTTTTTTTTGTCTTATAAGCTGCCTACACCAATGTTTTGCAAACATCAATTTTTTCGTCGCAATTTTTTAAATAAACGACACTTTTATTATTTGTGCCTTTTTACACACTTACTTTCATTTTGTTTTCACAACTGTAAGCGTGAAAACTTAGTCTTTCGAAGTCGCATTGAAATCACTATTCGAACTGTCATTATCTTTCTTGTCAGTATGCCTATTTACACTTACATTTCCCTTATCGTTATGCAGCTGGAAAAACTTTCGAACTATACTCATCGGACATTTTGATTGATTATGCGACTTGGTTTCATTGAGTTTGTAATACATTGGCATTTTTATTTTGATCTATTTGACCATTGGTTTCATGAAAATACATAGGGGTTATGATTAAATCTTTCATATATATATCTTTTTAATTTAATGCCTATGTTTATTTTTTCATAACTATTGGTATGTTGGTTATACAAAACCCATTGGCACATTGGTTAAACTATCAATACGAGTTGATACATTGGTGCATGGATAAACATTGGTATTGGTTGTAATTTGAATGTTAAATGGTTAAAAAATTTGGCATAATGTTTATTTGGTGCATTGGTTTATACACTTATCATTGTTTTCTTTGATCAGCCAATTAATATGATTGTTGAACTATAGAGTAGTGGGTTGGACAACTAGGTAAACTGGCGGTTGTACTGTGGCAATAATTGTTATGCATGGCAGAGATAAACTCCACCACCTTCGCACGATGGCATTTATGCCCATACCTTGTTCACCGTTTACCTCTGTTAGCTCGAGAAACCTTCGCGCACTCTGTTCCTGTGTGGTTGTGATCCAAACCCTCGGCTTACCATGTGCTCGGCTCCATGGAACTAGTTGTGCAAATCGAGCCAAATGGCAAGCAAGCCCTATTAATGTTTGACAATGCTCGCAGAGACCTGGAGGAAAATGGATGGCTCACCTTCATGCAATGATTTGAGGGTTTTAATCTATGTGTAGCACAACAGTTTGCCATGACTTTTGATGGTTGTAGAGCCAAGGTGGGTGACATACAGTTGGAGATCGATGAGCATTTTGTCAGTTCTGCTACAGGGTTACCTGCCTTGGGACAGCGTTGGTTTAAGAATTGTAAGGTCGACGAAGTGCCATGGACATTGTTGTTTCTATCGCGCAAATTCACCTCTTCTGACAGAGGTATGCCCATATCTATGCTCAAACCATGATGGCAGGAATTATTAATGCTAGTCAAGCAGTTTGTGACCTGTGAAGGTCGATACGTACTCGTGTTGCTCTACCACCTGCGTTTGCTGATGATTTTTATAGGGTATCCTTTAAACATGCCTTTCTACTTTCATCGTAGCCTGTATAAAATGTCGAAAAAGTTTAAGAGGCAGAAGGCTGACGCAGCCTGTTCCACCATGGATTCATTAAAATCATCATCATTTATCATTTGGGTTTGCACGGTGATAGTTGGAGAGCTTTCATAGCTCGTAATGGTTTCAATGACACAGACCCTGTATAGGTTGACAAACCTATGGTGAGTAAAACCCTCGGCCGACCCTAAGGTTGAATTACCCAACGCTATAACTAAGAAGTCTCAAACTATTAAGAACCATGTGGGCAAAAGGCCCAAGCAAAACCCTACTGCTAATGCAAAAGGAAAAAGGAACACCCGCCTCATTTCAAGAATGGATAGAAACAAGCCTAAACCCTCTGCTGAGTGAGACCCTATCGTTCTAAGTGAGGATTCTTACTATGATGTAGAACGATTCTTAGCCAGCGAGTACCCTTACTCATAGGGTTTGTGCCCAGAGCCACCTTACGATTTCATAACAAATCTTCCCCCCTGCCTAAGAAACGACTCTAGCTACCCTGGTATTAAGTTGCCTAACGAAACCCTCAGCCACATGTCCAAACCCTCGCCTACTCTTTCAAACCCCACACAGTTTTCTTGTGACCAATGCAATTTATGGTTGGAACGTTATTACATTGATATTCCCATACTCCAATAAAAAATCCAGTCGCTGGAAAGCCAAGTTGCATTATTGACCAATCAAAAAGACCAACTCCAAGCAGCTGATAAGAAACAGAAGACAACAGGCTCGATCCTTTTCAAAAACGTTGAATCAACTACGGAAATTATCAACTCCAAATTGGCATGATCAAGCCATCTCTTCGCCATACAGGTATGAATTTTAATATCATTTTAGTTGTTGATTTGAATTTTATTTTCGAATAGATCTGTTTGCATTTTGAAATGGCTCTATTATAATGTGTGCATCATATATGTAGTTTTGCTTTGAATAAAAAGAAATTTCGATTTGATATATGATTTGATCATTCCCAGAATAGCTATAGATAGATTTTTATTGGATTTGAGTGGTCTTCATTTGGATTTGATTTGGTTATCTGCCTAATGGATTTAACGAAATTGTTGGTTCATTTTCAGTTCAATTCGTTTTGTGTCCACTCCCAACAGGAAGTTTTTCACGCTCAATTTAGAATACGATTTGTTTGGATTTGATTTCGTTATGATCCATATGCTATGGTTGGTAAATGATTTTAATGAGTTTGGTTGTTACGATATGTTGTGTCATGTAATATTCTATGAACAAGGAATGAAACTCTGTTCAGTTTCAATTCAAAAGGAATGACTCTGTTTTTATAAAAACAATATGCTCATGCACGCCCGAATCATGGAACGATTTTTGATTCGTAATGACTGTGTTAAAACCTTTTTTGTTCGGTTCCCTCTTATTCTTGAGTTGGAAAGATTATTTGATGAGTTGGATTCCGATTGTAATTGATGCTCTGTTTAAATTTATAAAACGAATTGGTCAAACCCGGTTATAATTCGTTTGATTGGAACGATTTTGGTAAAGGAAAATCGATCTTGTTTGTTCACTATGCAATGAAAAACGATCAATATCTATTTCGAACTCTGTTTGATTGATCCTGTTACGATTTTGTTTGTGGACAGTTACGAGTCAGTTATGGTTTGAATTCGCTCACAGCCTAAATCGTTTTCTATACAGTTATCATGATTTGAAAATGATCCTGTTCGATTCGATTATTTCTCCTGTTGATAAGACAAGTATAACGAAGTGTTTGCGATTTGTTTTGATTATGTTGATTTCAATTGAATATCAAAACGATTTTACAACTGGTGGATTCGATTTGTTGAGAAACGATTACAATGTTGTTCTATATGATTTTGTTCACCCGACTTATGATAAAAATCGAAATAGAGTATTCCTATATCTGTATTCAGTTGAATGATGTGGATCATGTTTGATCTCGAATGGTATAATAATTTCAAACTAAATGATTTGTTTTCAAATAGTTCTTGGATGATGATTAAATTTAATTCTTTAAAAAGATTTGAATTAATCTCAATGCTGATTCTGTATCTTATTTAGACTAGCTACAAAATCGCATGATTCTGTAGATGGTCTATAGAATTAGATTTTTATTGTTTTATTAATAAAATATCTCTCTAACTTGTCTATTTCTGACCCGTTTCAGGTAAATTCGAATTGCTTTGGATTTGATGGACAGTTTAGAGGATATGTGGATGTTTTAGTTTTATTGTAGTTACTTAGTTTAGTTAAGATTGGTAATATCTTCCCAGATTTATGTAAACAGTTTTATAACTTCCACAGGGAGGTTTTACCCTGTGGAAAAACTTATAAATACTTATTATTTTTGTAATAAGGATCATCCTCATTTGTGGGAGAGCCAGGCTATGGATTTTTAATACAAACTGAGACAGAAGTTGATGTTCTGCTACAACTTTCGCTTCTCATAATATCAATCTTTTGTTTCATGTTTATGTTTATCAGTTTGCATTTGATTAGTGACTACTTTAGCTATCATGGTCTTTTGCAAAATGATATGATTTAATTAATATGATCCATGTCTGATTTCTTTCACTAATTTAAAAAACAAAGCAATTACTTGATTCAGTTTATGAATGACAGGTTTCTCTTCTTCATCAATTGAATTATTTTGTATAAGTCTTTGCATACGGGTTTATCTAATTGTAGAGATTTATAAATCATATGATTGTTGTGATTTTTATGTCTTGTTTGTCCTGTAAACAAACTTGAAGAGCATTGCAGCTATCGTTTACGAGAGGCTTATGGATTTTTCGGTGTGGGTTTCCTCCCTCCGATCTGCTAAAACAGTCATCATACACAGGACAAATTTGGAGCGTTTCCAAGTCAGTTTGGTATTTATTTGTTTAGTATATTTATTAGTAGTTTAGTTAGATGTGTGTTTAGTTTAGATTAGTAATTAGAATTAGTATATTAGTAGTTTAGTTTAGTTAGTCTCTGTTTTATTTCTTGTTCATAAAAATATAAAATCAACAAAAATATCCTTCTTTGTCTTAGGGCAGAATATATCAGAGTTTTTCAGGTTTTATTTAAATCTGTAAAATGTGGATAGTGTATATTTTGTGAATAAGTCATATTTCAGTTAGTAGCTAGATAATTAATTAATTAGAGTTAGTATAGTAGGAGTTAGTAGATTGTATATATATAGTTAGTTAGATTAGTTTAGTTTGTTTTAATAATTAGTTTTAGTTAGATTAGTTTTATTAGTTTTTAGTCAGTTAGTTAGTTTTAGTTAGATTAGTAGTTTAGATTAGTTTTCTTTTTGTTTTCTTAGGACCTTAGATCGGCTAACGGATCCACTAAACCCGTCAGGGTGGTTCATCCCAAACGGCTTGGGTTATTAGACAACCCCGGACCGGTTCCACTCTTCCAGTTGATGGACAGTTGAGTTCGCCCGTCAACAAGTTTGCAAACTATTTTCATTCACTTTTGAAGGTAAAGTCTCATATTGTTACGATGTCTTACAATTTTGCACAATTAATACTTGGTTTCAATTTTAAAAAATATTTGAAAATTATTATAGTGAATTTTGTTAGGTGGTTGAATTATGGAAAGGGTTTCTTTGAAATGCACATGGAGGATGGAGAATCCATCCAAAATTTTAATAATACTTGGTTTCAATTTAAAAAAATATTTGAAAATTCTTATAGTCAATTTTGTTAGGTGGTTGAATTATGGCAAGGATTTCTTTGAAATGCACATGGAGGATGGAGAATTCATCCAAAATTTTAATACCAGATTTCATCACATATATTATCACTTCCGTTACAATCATAGAACTCCACCTAAATTCATTTTTGTTTTTGAATGATATTTGTGTGCTTTTCCTATAATTGTTGCTACATTCATTTTATAGAAAAAAAATAACATATTTGAATGAAACTTATGAGTGTAGTGATCGAGACCGAATTGCATAATTTGTATATAATTATGTTTAAATGCTTTATATCGATATTTTATTATCATGTTTTATTTAATACAATGAGGTAGATATGCCATGGTGGCTTCAACATTTTGAACACTTATAAATATTTTTATTAGGAAGAATTAATAAAATGATAGGGATGAGCACTTACAAAGACTATGATACCATAAGAGGGGAAAGGTGAAGGGGCCTAAGGAAACTCCATGTGCCTAGAATCCTTTGTCACTTTTCTACTCATTTTTTCATCAACCTTCACTCCATTGAGGCTATCCTATAATCCAAATTGCCTATAGTCAAAATTTAATATAAGAGGATTAGTTGAAACCAACTCCTAGATCTAAGCCATCATGTCCTACATTATAAGAAATTTACCCCCCCCAAAAAAAGAAGTTGGTTTAGGACTCTTGTAAAATAAATTCGAATGGGAAAAGAAATCCAATTTTTGGATGAAGGAAGAGGAGGGAAAATAAAATTTCTTGTTGGAAAACAATGTTTCCATACTAGGTGATGGAACAAACATGAAATAAGCCATTAGAGATTTGGAAAAATATAAGAACCAAGAAAATCATGTTGGAGTTTGAGGAACATCATCTGAGACCTTTCTATGCACATACTAAATATCACTAGAGAGAGGATACTTCTGAGGGATTGTTGAGTAGACAAGGAAGACTTCCTTGTGTTGTGTGGGGTAGGTATTGTGGGTGTCAGATCTTCTCTATCTTTAGAAAACTCAATAGTGAGATACATGGCTAGTAATATTTTTTCTCTAAGATGGATAGATTAACTTGAGTATTATGCATTGCTTCTTCACCCTGGTGGTATCATAACCTAGTTAGGAGGTGGCCTGTTGTAGAAAGACCAAGTGCAAAAGAGCCTATGATTGGGTGGAAAATTGATCTGCCTCAATCAATGCTTGGAATTGAGTCTTCAACATAGATAAGTTCTTCATTTTGCTTATTAATTGAGTTATAATTATGCACTTTTTTTATGTTTCCCTATTTGAAGGTTGTTGATTGCTTCCTACAAGCTTATTATTCATCTATATCTGGTAATCAAGTTTATCTATGGAAAGTTATTCATGTAGACTACATTTCTAACATGCTATTGTAAAACTTACTTGATGTAATGCATTTCATTCTCATCTTTATATTCTTGTATATCTCTAGTTTTATGCCATTGAAAACACAAAAATCAGGATGATGAGGGCATATGGTAAGACCCCAACACCTCACATCCCTATTTTGTATTCTTGTGTGTAAGAAATGATATTGGGACTTATTGCAATCGGGAATCAAGGTTAAATATTGTTGCTACTTTCAATGAAGCTTCAATTTCCATTTTATTTTGTCTTGTATGAGTTTATAGAGAATAAATTAAATATGCTAGATTTTGTACCTTGTGGAAAATATTCTTGTTGAATATGCACCTTTGGCTTTGCATCCAACTCTCAATAAGTTCATTGGTTCACCCCATGCACCCAAAATATTTTCCTTCAAAACTAATTAGTTTCTAGGCTCCCTTTACCATTGTGTATTATTGTCTCTATTATTAGTTTGTTTTACAGTTCCTGTCAAGTGAGATCATCAATGGAAATATTATCGATGTAGGCCTGGAGTTGATGTCTTGGTGCCAAATTTGTTATAGAACCCCATTGTATAATTGTTTCTATATTGGCAAGAGAATATGCCATTGAATTCTCTATTCTTTGGACATGGTTCAAGCTAAAGCAATGAAAAACACTAGGATGGTGAAGGATTGCTTTCATGGTGGTGATTAATTACCAATGCATAATTATCTCTCTTATTTTATTAACCAATATTAGTTTATAAACCTTTTCTATTATGATATGAGATGAGAATCCCCTTGATAATTATGGTTTGAAAATCCTTTTTTCCATTTTATTTTATAAGGCTTTGGTTGAATCCATTGTGATTGGGTTCTAGACAATTTTAATTAGATTAGCTAGGAAATTGTTTAGAACTATTAGATAAGACAGACTCCCACAATAAATTGTGTTTTCACCATTGAGATTTGATTTATTTAGAAAATTTTGAAGCTGATAATGAGAATAGTCCTTTGTTTTCAATGGTCATGGGAATTTAAACACATAGAATGGAAAAATGATAAAATATTTAGGAATTGATAAATCATTGACATGGAATGGAAGGTAAAGTATGGAAGAGATCCATACATAACAAACATTTTGGAAACAATTTTTTGTTAATGATGTTACTCTGTGATTTCCATTAGAAGAGAGACTTGTCCTTTGGTTATTCTTATACATGGTAATGGTGTACTCATGCCAAAGGAGATGCAATTATTTTACGAGGAACAATTGCATCACATGGAATGCATTGCGCAAAAGGTGGTCCCTTTTTAGGGCATATTATGCCAAATGGTAGATATGACCACCATTGAGATGAAGGTGATACGATATCTATTACCTTGTTAGGTGATAGTGACACAACTCATCAAAATCTATGCCAAGAACTACAAAATGCAATGTGATGTCTACAAAGTAATTTTTTGATAGTATTTCACTTGAAAATGCTCGGGGTTTACTAGGGATTACAACTAATCATGGCCAACTTCTTGTTTCAAGGAAATATTTGAGAATCATTGTTTATAATTATAGAGTTCATGATATGTCATTCAAATATTAAAGTTATATAGGTTGTACAAATGTAACTAAACACTAGAAATTGTGAACATTAACTCAAAGAAAATTTCAGAGCCTCTTTTGATGATTTAGCAAATGGTGTATATAGAATGGGTATGTTACAATGAGGAGGCACATATCACTGATAAAGACTTAAATAAATTCCCTATTAAACTATCTGCATCTAATTCCAATACATGAATATTGTTGAAGATGAATCATCAGAATGACAAAGAGATGACTTGGAAATTCAAGTTAAGGATTTGTGTTTTAGGTATGTTCTCTTACAAGATGAAAATAATGAATTGAAGTTTGCACAAAAGAAGAATTGTTTTTGAAATATACACACGAATCACATACTTGTCAAAAGGTGAGAAATAAGCTTACTATAAATATAATTAATGAATTTTGTCACAACACCTCTTTGCTTAGTGTTCATGTGTATAAAAAATGCCTCATATCAATTCTTTGTTGTTTTCTACTTAATTTTGCAATTCCAAAAAACATGTAATCACCTAGAATTGCTTAGTTTGTCTAATGTACAGTGTTATATAAATGTGGTATTTTCACATAGCTTAACAATCTTAAGCAAGTTCTCACACACACAAATAAAATATTACTACACTAGTTTATTACGTGGTTAAAACCCTCAAATATTGAAATAGTCCATGACCCCAGCCAAGATGACCACTGAAGAAATAAATTAGTGAAAAATAAAAGAATTTTACATATGACTCTCTCACAATTGATCATAAGAAAATTACCCTCCACGCTCTTTAAATAAATATCATGGACCATTCAGGTGTCAAGCCATGTGTCAATATAAATGTTAATATGAAGGAAAATGTAAACCATCAAATCCCTTTATGTATAGGACATATCATGATCATCGGAGAGTAAATAATTACAAATGCATACTAAGGAAACATACTAAGGAAACACAATTTACGTAAAGACACAATAGATCAATTTGATCTTAAATAAATCCTAAGTGCCTAAATATCCTAACATCCCTGCTTAACAACAACTTGGGATAGGATTGAATGATTTACAAAGGTGAAACGATAGGAGAAGAAAGGAGACATTAGAGCCTGTCCCGCCTTAATGAAAACTTTATGAAATCCTAACATAGATCAAAGTTTGAAAAAATTCACTTTTGTAAGAGACATTATGATCTTCAACTTGATCATTTGTAAGGAAAAAAATCACTTCGATAATTCAATCTTGAATGATATTTCTAAGGAAGTGAAAGTGTAGCTCAATGTGTTTTTTGTGTTGATGTTGCACTAGATCTTTGGTCAGCATTATGGCACTCTAATGTCACATCAAAGTGTGTTCGAATGCTGATACTAGAATATAAACTCAGTAAGGATTTTTCAAAGCCATAATGATTCTTGACTTGCATTAATTGTTTCTTGATACTTTTCTTTTGTTGAAGAAAGAATAATATCTTATTTATTCTTACATTCCCAAGTGACATGTCCAAAATGTTGGGGATTGGGTGTAACCTGATACGAAAAAGATAAAAAAAACTACAAATAATAGAAGAGGAATAAATTTCAAAGATAACAAGTGGTGTCTAAATACATTGTTATAACACTTAAGCATAGGACATTGTGATCAGAACATCGCAATGGATGGTGAACATTTCCGCATATGTTCACTATATAATCTTGTATGCAATTTTTCTCATTGATAATGACCCATTAGGTCTACTATTTATAGCTTCAAGATCTAACCAACTTCCCTAGAATAAGATATTGTCCACATATAACCATCAATGGTTATATTTAACTCCTTCAAATTTGCGCTATCTAGTTGGATCAACAAGGATTATCAACCTAACTATCCATGCATCCAACTCGTAGTCAATATCTCGACTGGTTGATCCACCGAATGATTGTCTTTGACTACTGGTCGACTGTCCAACTGACGGGCTTGCCGACTACTCAATCGATTGATGTAAATATCTGGTCGATCACTCGACCAAATATTTATAAATGTTGGTCAACCGCATGACCAACTGATTCCAGGAGAAGTGTGATGAACTATTAAAACCTAAGGTTCCAACAACCCCCATCGACACACAGTTTTGGATATTTAGGAGGTGAAATTAAGCTAGTAGGAAACTCCCCCATAATTGCAACTTCTTGAAGCCCAAGCATCATATAGAGCTTGATGAACTTAGATTCATATAATGGCTTGGTAAATATATCATCTACCTGACAATATATTATGTAATAGACAAGAGAGAGAATGTTCTCATGAACCAACTATTTCAAATAGTGAGCATGGAGATCAACATGATTCATTTTATTATGAGAAACATGGTTTTCAGCAAATTGAATGGTACTTTGATTATCACAGTAAAGTGTAGTTGAGGTATGTCCAGTAACTCCAAGTTCTCCCAAAAGTTGGTGAATCCATACTGCCTTTGTACCTACATGAATGATGCCATGGTATTCTTCTTTTGTAGTCTATAGAGAGACTACCTTTTATTTCTTGCAAGACCAAACCAAAGGTCTAGTGTTGAAGTGAAACACATAGCTAAAAGTGGACTTCCGATCATCAATGTTGACTTCCCATTCAATGTCAATGAAATTGACTAGAAAATACAAACTTTGAAAATATTCGATACCAAGATGAGTGTGACCCTTGAGATAGTGACCAATACTTTTGATTTTTTTACAATTGCTTTCTCTAGGATCTTGCATAAAACCAAAGACTACACTAACAAAAAATGAAATGTCAGGATAACTATGAGTAAGATAAATGTGACTAAGGTAATATTAAATCCATATTTGAAAGGGAGTAGCATATGTTGATGTTTTTGTAGCATCGAGAGGTATTACCACATTGGCCTTGGTGTCGAGCATGTGGGCATATTTGTTAGAACTCACATTGCATTTTTTCTATTTTGTGAAAACGCCTTGTATATTGAGCTAGATATTGGTTGGGGATTCACACCCACATGTTGGGAGTTCACACCCACATGGAGGAACAAACAATTATAATTTAATTTTAAGTTTAGTGAAGGGATGCTTAAAGTAATTTAAGGGCTTCTAAACTCACTTTAGACTCCTATAAAATGAGAGGCAATGTGAGGACACACTTGAAATATCATTATGACATTATGGAGTTGTCATAAGTGAGTAAGCAATTGTGCCAAGGAAATTAGGAGGTAAAATTTCAGCAAGGGAAATTCTTCACTTTGGAAAATCTGGCCTAAGGTTTCTGGATGTTCTTCTTTTCTGAATTTTTCAGCCAAGAGTGAGAGGTGACATTAGCATTCCATACAATCAATACAGGTGACTTCAACAGTCTATAAATTATGTACAAGTGACTTCAGAATTCCATACATGTGTCATCAGAAGTACATACATGTGACTTTAGTAGTCGTACGAATGAAGTGAATAGATCGTACAAGTGACATCATCAAGGGTTGAAACAGGTTTGTAAGTTGCAAACAATTATGGGATTTTTGTTGAATTTGTCATTTTCCTGGAGGACTACTTTTGTCCTCATAAATTATCAATTAGAAATTTTTACAGAATATAAATTTTGTGTCTCATGTGTATGGATGATTTCTCTATGATATTTATGTTTCTGCTATAATTTTCTGTCATAATTTCAATGTAGAATTATTCAGTGATCACATCTCTAGTTTACTATTTGAGGTCACTTGGAAGTAATTCACATCCCATAATGATGTGAATCGATCATACAAGTGACATCATCAAGGGTTGAAATAGGTTTGTAAGTTGCAAAAAATTATTCAGTGATATTTATGTTTCTGCTATAATTTTCTGTCATAATTTCAATGTAGAATTATTCAGTGATCACATCCCTAGTTTACTATTTGAGGTCACTTGGAAGTAATTTACATCCCATAATGATGTGAATAGATTGTACAAGTTACATCATCAAGGGTTGAAATAGGTTTGTAAGTTGCAAAAAATTATGGGATTTTCGTTGAATTTGTCATTTGCCTAGAGGATTGCTTTTGTCCTCATAAATTATCAATTAGAAATTTTTACAGAATATAAATTTTGTGTCTCATGTGTATGGATGATTTCTCTATGATATTTATGTTTCT
>JASDQU010104212.1:43239-54214 GCA_032191745.1 Picea mariana | reverse complement strand
CATCCGTTACCCTGTTTACTTTTTAACATTTACCTAATCATATTAAGAAATTACTGTAACATCGTATGATTGCCACGTTTAAATGATTAACTTTTGGAATTCTTCATAATTTAATTATCTGGCTCAATTAGAATTTCATTATCTGGCTGGGTTTTATTTTAAAATAAATTTTTTTTTTATTGGCTGTAACTCTTTCGGCGTTCACCAACTGCGAGTTAGCAACTGTGCTAGTTCTAAGTATTACTTTATAAAAGACTTTCTGAAATTATAATATTTACTCATTTCACTTTTAGCTTTATGGCTTTGCTTTTAATATATGATATATGCATTTATTTTATAAGTTAAAATAAAAATAGTTTATGTATGTATATAAGCATTAGAACGAGATGTAGAGATGTGTTTTATTTGAAATTATATTAATGACTTTATTTCAAATTTGAAGCCAATACCACGTTAGGATTGCAAGGACATTTGCATGATTTCCGTAGAAAGGCACTCCGTTTCTTGCAGAAGAAGTTCGACCGTGAAGGGACTATTAGGAAATATGAGTCCACATTGTATTTGCTTAATATTGGTCATGCAGATGTAGTTTGCAAACTGTTTTCATTCACTTTGGAAGGTAAAGTCTCATATTGGTACGGTGTCTTACATTTTTGCACAATTAATACTTCGTTTCAATTTAAAAAAATATTTGAAAATTCTTATAGTGAAATTTGCTAGGTGGTTGAATTATGACAAGGATTTCTTTGAAATGCACATGGAGGATGAAGAATCCATCCAAAATTTTAATACCGGATTTCATCAAATATATTATCACTTCCGTTACAATCATAGAACTCACTTCTGTTACAATCATAGAACTCCACCTAAAGTCATTTTTGTTTTTGAATGGTATTTGTGTGCTTTTCCTATAATTGTTGCTACATTCATTTTATAGAAAAAAATAACATATTTGAATGAAACTCTCCACCTAAAGTCATTTTTGTTTTTGAATGGTATTTATGTGCTTTGAATGAAACTCTCCACCTAAAGTCATTGTGTATTTGTTTTTTATGTTTCCCTATTTGAAGGTTGTTGATTGCTACCACAAGCTTATTATTCATCTATATCCAATAATCAAGTTTATCTATGGCAAGTTATTCATGTAGACTACATTTCTAATATGCTATTGTAAAAATTGCTTGATGTAATGCATTTCATTCTCATCTTTATATTCTTGTATATCTCTAGTTTTATGCCATTGAAAACACAAAAATTAGGATGATAAGGGCATATGGTAAGACCCCCACACCTTACATCCCTATTTTGTATTCTTGTGTGTAAGAAATGATATTGGGACTTATTGCAATCGAGAATCAAGGTTAAATATTGTTGCTACTTTCAATGAAGCTTCAATTTCCATTTTATTTTGTCTCGTATGAGTTTATAGAGAATAAATTAAATATGCTAGATTTTGCACCTTGTGGCAAATATTCTTGTTGAATCTGCACCTTTGGCTTTGCATCCAACTCTCAATAAGTTCATTGGTTCACCCAATGCGCCCAAAATATTTTCCTTCAAAACTAATTAGTTTCTAGGCTCCCTTTACCATTGTGTATTATTGTCTCCACTATTAGTTTGTTTTACAGTTCTTGTCAAGTGAGATCATGAACGAAAATATTATCGATGCAAGCCTGGAGTGGATGTCTTGGTGCCAAATTTGTTATAGAACCCCATTGCATAATTGTTTCTATATTGGCAAGAACATATGCCATTGAATTCTCTGTTCTTTGGACATGGTTCAAGCTAAAGCAATGAAAAACACTAGGATGGTGAAGGATTGCTTACATGGTGGTGATTAATTACCAATGCATAATTATCTCTCTTATTTTATTAACCAATATTAGTTTCTAAACCTTTGTTATTATGATATGAGATGAGAATCCCCTTGATAATTATGGTTTGAAAATCTTTTACCATTTTATTTTATGGGCCTTTGGTTGAATCCATTGTGATTGGGTTCTAGACAATTTTAATTAGATTAGCTAGGAAACTGTTTAGAATTATTAGATAAGACAAACTCCCACAGTAAATTGTGTTTTCACCATTGAGATTTGATTTATTTAGAAATTTTTGAAGCCGATAATGAGAAATGTCCTTTGTTTTCAATGGTCATGGGAATTTAAACACATAGAATGGAAAAATGATAAAATATTTAGAAATTGATAAATCATTGACATGGAATGGAAGGTAAAGTACGGAAGAGATCCATACATAACAAACATTTTGGAAACATTTTTTTGTTAATGATGTTACTCTGTGATTTCCATTAGAAGAGAGACTTGTCCTTTGGTTATTCTTATACATGGTAATGGTGTACTCATGCCAAAGGAGAAGAAATTCTTTTACAAGGAACAATTGCATCACATGGAATGCATTGCGCAAAAGGTGGTCCTTTTTTAGGACATATTACGCCAAATGGTGGATATGACCACCATTGAGAAATAATGGTTGTTTCCTCTACATGATATGAATAAATGAAAGATGCCAGGGAGTGTTTTTAATATTCTTTTTAATCTTAATAAATTTATGGATTTTGAAACTCGAGATTCATTTCCTTACCCATTTGGAATGGGAATATCTATAAATTTTAAACTTGTGAAGGAAAGCAATGCATACAGATTCTTAAGAAAAATATAAGTTAATCAATGGCTCATACACATAGTACATAGAGATGTACACTAGAAACCCTTAACCGAGAGAAAAACATCCTTCCTTAGTGTTGCACCTCTCAACTTTTCATTCTATTAATTTCACCATTCACAACACAATATATAAAATATTTTAGTTATTCTAAAACTATCAAAACCCTAATCCCTTAATACACGATTAATTTAGAAAATTGCTAAAAATAACGAAAACTGTTAAAATAGCAAAAACTGCCCCCAAAACAAATTTCGGGGCAGTGCCCCGAACCCCGACGACTTTGTGCTAACTCCAAATCTTATGCAAGACCCCCCCCAACACACACATTCAAATAATATAAAAAATACACAAAACGATCCTACTTTGTTAGAGTGAGATCAGTTTACACACAAATAATATATCAGATTTCCCATGGAACAAGATAGTGAATTTTTTCACGTGCTTTGATAGAGTGGGATAGGTTTTCACACAAAGAATATATCAAATTGTCCATGCAAGAAGATAGAAATATGTTTACAAACGTTACTGGTTTATATAAGAAGATGAATTTTTTTCCAACTATATATTTTTCTCCTTATATTTTTTCTATCTATGTCTTTATGTTATGTGTAAATATAAGGCCACATCAGTTCCTATCAAAACTATCCTCAAACAAGATATTGAATTCACATCTATAGTTGCACGGGTCCCTACATTGCACCTTCAAACCTTCATAACTATGTTTGTATGTGAGGCATCAATTTCTAGATATGGAAGGATGACTTGCAGTTCAAATTGTATATGTCAGTATGTAATGGACTAAAGAATATTAGTTTTAGTTTGAGATGAAGGTGATACGAGATCTATTACTTTGTTAGGGGATAGTGACACAACTCATCAAAGGCTATGCCAAGAAATACAAAATGCAATGTGATGTCTACAAAGTAATTTTTTGATAGTATTTCACTTGAAAGGTATGACTCATATATGCCCATTTTATTTTATTCGCTATGAATATAATAACATGTTTAGAAGATGGATCAATAGGCAAATGGATTAGGGCTCGTGGTTTACTAGGGATTGCAACTAATCATGGCCAACTTCTTGTGTCAAGGAAATATTTGAGAATCACTGTTTATAATTATAGAGTTCATGATATGTCATTCAAATATTAAAGTTAGATAGGTTGTACAAATGTAACTAAACACTAGAAATTGTGAGCATTAACTCAAAGAAAATTTCAGAGCCTCTTTTGATGATTTAGCAAATGGTGTATATAGAATGGGTATGTTACAATGAGGAGGCACATATCACTGATAAAGACTTAAATAAATTCCCTATTAAACGATCTCCATCTAATTCCAAATACATGAATATTGTTGAAGATGAATCATCAGAATAAAAAAGAGATGACTTGGAAATTCAAGTTAAGGATTTGTGTTTTAGGTATGTTCTCTTACAAGATGAAATTAATGAATTGAAGTTTGCACAAAAGAATATTTTTTTTTGAAATATACACACGAACCACATACTTGTCAAAAGGTAAAAAATAATCTTACTATAAATATAATTAATGAATTTTGTCACGACACCTCTTTGCTTAGTATTCACGTGTATAAAAAATGCCTCATATCAATTCTTTGTTGTTTTCTAGTTAATTCTGCAATTCCAAAAAACATGTAATCACCTAGATTTGCTTAATTTGTCTAATGTAAAGTGTTAAATAAATGTGGTATTTCCACATAGGTCAACAATCTTAAGCAAGTGCTCACACACAAAAAACAAATATTACTACACTAGTTTATTATGTGGTTAAAACCCTTAAAGATTGAAATAGTCCATGACCCCAGCCAAGATGACCACTGAAGAAATAAATTAATGCAAAAGAAAAGAATTTTACATATGACTCTCTCACAATTGATCATAAGAAAATGACCCTCCATGCTCTTTAAATAAATATCATGGACCATTCAGGTGTTGAGCCATGTGTCAATATAGATGTTAATATGAAGGAAAATATAAACCATCAAATCACTTTATGTATAGGACATATCATGATCGTTGGAGAGTAAATAATTACAAATGCATACTAAGGAAACACACTAAAGAAACACAATTTATCTAAAGACGTAGTAGATCAAGTTGATCTTAAATAAATCCTAAGTGTCTAAATATCCTAACATCCTCGCTTAACAACAACTTGGGATAGGATTGGATGATTTACAAAGGTGAAATGATAGGAGAAGAAAGGAGACATTAGAGCCTATCCCGCTTTAATGAAAACTTTATGAAATCCTAACATAGATCAAAGTTTGAAAAAATTCACTTTTGTAAGAGACATTATGATCTTCAACTTGATCATTTGTAAGGAAAAAAATCACTTCGATAATTCAATCTTGAATGATATTTCTAAGGAAGTGCAAGTGTAGCTCAATGTGTTTTTTGTGTTGATGTTGCACTAGATCTTTGGTCAGCATTATGGCACTCTAATGTCACATCAAAGTGTGTTCGAATGTTGATACTAGAATATAAACTCAGAAAGGATTTGTCAAAGCCATAATGATTCTTGACTTGCATTAATTGTTTCTTGATACTTTGCTTTTGTTGAAGAAAGATTAATAGCTTATTTATTCTTACATTCCTAATTGATAGATCCAAAATGTTGGGGATGCTGATACGAAAAAGATAAAAAAAACTACAAATAATAGAAGTGGAATAAATTTCAAAGATAACAAGTTGTGTCTAAATACATTTTTATAACACTTAAGCACATGACATTGTGATTAGAACATCACAATGGATGGTGAACATTTTCGCATATGTTCACTATATAATCTTGTACGCACTTTTTCTCATTGATAATGACCCATTAGGTCTACTATTTATAGCTTAAAGATCTAACCAACTTCCCTAGAATCAGGAAGATCTTTTCCACATATAACCATCAGTGGTTATATTTAACTCCTTCAAATTTGCGCTATCTAGTTGGATCGACAAGGATTATCAACCTAACTATCCATGCATCCAACTCGTAGTCAATTTATTGACTGGTCGATCCACCGACTGACTGTCTTTGACTGCTGGTCGACTGTCCAACTGACAGGCTTGTCGACTACTCAATCGATTGATGTAGATATCTGGTCGATCACTCAACCAAATATTTATAAATGTTGGTCAACCACATGACCAACTGATTCCAGGAGAAGTGTGATGAACCATTAGAACCTAAGGTTCCAACAACCCCCATCGACAGACAATTTTAAAGATTTAGGAGGTGAAATTAAGTTAGTAGGAAACTCCCCCATAATTACAACTTCTTGAAGCCCAAGCATCATATAGAGCTTGATGAACTTAGCTTCAGATAATGGCTTGGTAAATATATCAGCTACCTGACAATATATTATGTAATAGACAAGAGAGAGAATGTTCTCATGAACCAACTGTTTCAAATAGTGAGCATGGAGATCAACATGATTCATCTTACTGTGGGAAACATGGTTTTCAACAAATTGAATGGCACTTTGATTGTCACAGTAAAGTGTAGTTGAGGTATGTACAGGAAATCCAAGTTCTCCAGAAAGTTGGTGAATCCATACTGCCTTTGTACCTACATGAACGATGCCATGATATTTTTCTTTTGTAGTCTCTAAAGAGACTACCTTTTATTTCTTGCAAGACCAAACCAAAGGTCTAGTGTTGAAGTGAAACACATAGTTAAAAGTGGACTTCCGATCATCAATGTTGACTTCCCATTCAAAGTCAATGAAATTGACCAGAAAATACAAAATTTGAAAATACTTGATACCAAGATGAGTGTGACCCTTGAAATAGTGAACAATCCTTTTGATTTTTTTACAATTGCTTTCTCTAGGATCTTGTATAAAACCAGAGACTACACTAACAAAAAATGAAATGTCAGGATAACTATGAGTAAGATAAATGTGACTAAGCTAACATTAACTCCATATTTGAAAGGGAGTATCACATGTTGATGTTTTTGTAGCATCGAGAGGTATCCCCACATTGGCCTTGGTGTCAAGCATGTGGGAATATTTGTTAGAACTCACATTGAATTTTTGCTATTTTGTGAAAACACCTTGTATATTGAGCTAGATCTTGGTTGGGGATTCACACCCACACGCTGGGACTTCACATCCACATGGAGGAGCAAACAATTATAATTTAATGTTGAGTTTAGTGAAGGGATGCTTAAAGTAATTTAAGGGCTTCTAAACTCACTTTAGACTCCTATAAAATGAGAGGCAAGGTGAGGACACACTTGAAATATCATTATGACATTATGGAGTTGGCATAAGTGAGTAAGCAATTGTGCCAAGGAAATTAGGAGGTAAACTTTCAGCAAGGGAAATTCTTCACTTTGGAAAATCTGGCCTAAGGTTTCTGGATGTTCTTCTTTTTTGAATTTTTCAGCCAAGAGTGAGAGGTGACGTTAGCAGTCCATACAATCAATACCACTGACTTCAACAATCTATAAATTATGTACATGTGACGTCAGAATTCCATACAGGTGTCGTCAGAAGTACATACATGTGACTTCAATAGTCGTACGAATGATGTGAATAGATCGTACAAGTGACATCATCAAGGGTTGAAATAGGTTTGTAAGTTGCAAAAAATTATGGGATTTTTGTTGAATTTGTCATTTGTCTGGAGGACTACTTTTGTCCTCACAAATTATCAATTAGAAATTTTTACAGAATATAAATTTTGTGTCTCATTTGTATGGATGATTTCTCTGTGATATTTATGTTTCTGCTATAATTTTCTGTCATAATTTCAATGTAGAATTATTCAGTGATCACATCCCTAGTTTACTATTTGAGGTCACTTGGAAGCAATTCTTAGATATGAAATTGAATTCATTGAATTACCTGTGAAAAATTGAGAGCATAGGGATTACAATTTTCCATATTAAAACAAGTCAAAATATCTATGATATATTTATATTGAGAAATGAAAAAACCATCAAAAAGTGGTAATACTTGAAGACAAAAAAAAAATGCGGAAGACCAAAATCTATCAGGTCAAAGGAGTCAGCAAGTTGTTTCCTCGATCTAAGAATGAAATCAATGTTATTTCTAGTTATGACAAGGTCATCAAAATATACAACAATAATCAAAGTGTTTCCATGAGTATGGAGTACATATAATCTATGATCAAATTCACAACCTTTGAAACCAAGTCAAAGAAAATAATTGTTGATCTTAGCATACCAAGATTTGGGAGTTTGCCTCAAACCATAAAGAGACTTCTGAAGTCGACTAACTAAATTAGAATCTATCACAAAACCAAGAGGTTGTTCCATGAAAATTTCTTCAAATAGGTTGCCATGAAGAAAACCACTCTTCACATCCATCTGATGAATATTCCATCCAAATCGAGCAGTAAGAGAAAGAATTAGTTGAACAAAGTTCGTCTTCGCAACAAGAGAAAAGGTCTCAGTGTAATAGATTCCTTCTTGTTGAAAAAATCCTTTTGCAACCAAGAAAGATTTATGTCACTTAACAACACCTTCAAAGTTAAATTTCGTCTTGTAAACCAATCGACACTTCACAATGTTCTTCCCTTGTGATCGGGGAACTAAATCCCAAGTGTGATTCTTCAATAAAGAATCCATTTCTATCTGCATAGCCTTCTCCCATTTAGGTTGTCCTTCTACATCTGAGTAGGTAATGGGATCATAGGTTTCAATCATATGAGTCATCAAAGCAATGCTAGCATGTTGCTTCTAACTGTGAGTTTTTAAGCTTGAAGAGATATCACAAACATCGGTACCAACAACAACTTCAATTGTATTGGCATCCCATCTAGGTAGAGAAGAAAGGGGTGAATTGTTGTTCACTACAGAAGGGTGATGCGAAGTTGGAATAGTTTTAGTCTATGAAGATGATAGACAAGTCGAAATAAAAATTGGCCGACCAGTCAACTCGGAGGTCGAAGGTCTAGTTGAAACAGGAACAAAAATCATAATGAATATTTTTAGTTAATCTTTAATTTTTATTATTTATTATTTTAGCTTTATTCCTTTTCTTTTAAAATAAAAGTCACACACACACACACACACACACATATATGCATGTATGTATGTATGTTGGGTTGCTTGCATACATCCTTATTAATTGGGGGGTTGATGACCTAAGGTTTGTCCAACGTTGACCAACAAAACCCCAAGGCATCGGGATATTAATCTTCAATCTAGGACTGAAGAAGGTCTCACCCGAGACTCCATGAGAATCATAGATACCATCTGGTATTGTGTCAGAGATGAAGGGTTAAAGCATACAAGGAAGCCACTCGGGTTGGAATTCACACATTCCATCATAGTTTGTTAACATATTAACAAGATACATCATTAACACATTCATCCATTTAACTCATAATCAACCCAGTCATTGACAAGGAGAACAATAAATTTATATTATTTCCATTCAAATAGTAACATGCATACTTCAAGAGACTTATAGTGCAATAGGAATTGCACCTTGTACTCTAACAAATTCTACCAGTGATGCATTACAATGTGTCATGCACTCTCTATCAGATTCTACACATAATACTAGTCTGAATTCATTACAAACTCTTTACAAAACTATTCTAGCCACATACAAAATTGGTATATAGACTCATGAAAAAACAACCCAAACCAATTTCTCCTCTGTTGTAGATCTCAGACTCTCCGAACTCTCTTCTATGTCTTTGTTTCTCCTCTTTCTTCTCTTCTTTTCTCTGGTGCTCTATCACTTTCGTCTCTTCTCCACTCACTCTACAGATCGCTAGATTCGCACGCTTCTTCCACCTACATGTGTCCCACATAGACTCTTTGGAGTCGTGGAAAACCTAAAAACAATTCCACCTAATTCCTTATCTACCTCACAATATATCATGTTGTCCAAGTTAATTATTCAGAAATATTCCCAAAGATATTCTTCTTGATTTGGTGTTCATATGGTATCTTCTTGATTTTTAGTGTGCATTGTAGAAATTTTATCGGCACGCATGCCTTATTCCATCCGTCATGCAACTTCTGATATGTGTGAAAAACTGAAGTGCACACATGAGTTTTCTTATGCACGCAGGCAACCTTACCCCAAAAATTTGGGTTCCAACATACCCCCAACACTATTACTTGACTTGTCCTCGAGAAAATGGCTTGGATCATTGTGTGACTCCCAGGTGGAATTGAAATTGTACCAAGAAAAAATAACCACTATGTCCACACGCAGCTTCGATTAAGAGAAAATCATCAACATTGTATGACCAACACATCAAACAAAGTTATGGTTGTAGTTGGGTTTGAGTAAGAGAAAATCATATGTCGAGGTCTTAATTGCAGCCTAACATAGATATTGGAATGATTTGAGCAGTCCTCGAGGTAATATATGGCTTTGGGATTCATTCGTATGATCTCTCAAACTCTTTGTTTCCAAAGGATTTTTGCAGTGGTGACTGGAATGTGTCTTGTGCTGCTGAAAAGTTTAATTATGTTGATTATGTATCTACCTATCTACTCCTTACACTACCTGTTATCACTGAAATTTCGTCCGCACAGGGCGACATGAACTCCGCATCGTCAACACAGAAAAACAGTCATTCATGGCACAAGGTTAAACTCCACAGCACAGAAAAAGGGCCAAAACTATACAAAATGGCCAAAAAATTACAAAGCGCTTTTGCACCCACTAAATGCGCGCGCGCGCGCGCGATATCTTCATACATTGGGCACATAAGCGCGGCTGTGGGGTGCAAAACCCGCGCGCCTGCCAAACGACGCATTTATGGAACTGGTCGGCCTCCCAACCACTAATGGATCGGCTCCCAAGTCGATTTGACACCAAATCAGAGCTCAATCCGCGTGGGGGGGCTGGTCAAAGACCTAATGGTGCCCAAAAGAGCCCCTCTTCACATTCAAAAGAGGTTGCATAATAGCTCAATGTTTGGCTATAAAAAGCCATGAATGACCACCATTTCTTCAAGGAATTATTCATACTGTTATGCTGCTGAGATTGCTAGAGACTCCTTCTTTGGTAATACACATTGTAAGCTGCATTTCATAAGCTATTCACCCCTCTCTTGTGTGAATAAGCTTGGAGTTCTTTCATCCACATTTCATCTTTTCTTGTAAGGAGAGCAAATAAATTGAGGGCCTCAAGAGCCTTCCATTGGAGAGGGAAGGGACCCAAGTCCTCTTTCTCCATTGTGTATCTTTGGATTTCATCTATCAGACCAGCTAATACATTGGTGATATTGGTCCATTGTCATTTGTTTTTATTTTCATTTCCATGCTCATAGT
>JASDQU010104212.1:17169-32256 GCA_032191745.1 Picea mariana | reverse complement strand
TGCTTTTCCTTTCAGCTGGTACATTGCAATTCTTCCTTCTGCATGGGCAGAATAATTCTGCAGTTGGAAGTATTTCTTTATACCCAGCAACCATATTTCGGCATCTTCTTCCTTCTTATGTTCACCATCAAACGTAGGCTGTTTAATCTTGTTGATTTCCCCTTTAAATTCATCCCTTCCAGATTTTCGGTGCTTTCTGGTAGGAGATGAGCTCGAACTACTGCGTGTTCCCCTACTGGAATGTCTTTGGGAGCGACTGAGATGTCGGCTACCACTCCTCGACCTCCTTTTCCTCTCGGGAGTCCTGACGCTTCTTGATCTCCTTCTTCTCCCAGGGGTTCTGCGACTCTCCATCTTACTTGAGTCTCTTCCCTTCTTGAGTTTCCTCTCTATTCTTTCCAGGCTCTTCAAAAATTTTAAGTTTAATACACCCTGTCGATCCCTGACTTTCATGAGCTTTTGGTTATCGGCTCGATGAGCCTGGACCTCTCTTTGCAATCCTTCAATGATTTTCATTATGTTTCCTTCCTTATCCTTTTATTTTCCATGCCCATTGGAGTTTGATCCTTCCACTTCCACATTGACATCCTTTCCTTCTCGTTTGTCTCCTATTTCGGAGGCAATCTGCACCTTTTCCCATTCCATACTCGATGTTGGTTAGCTGGAGTCCTGACCCTCGTTGAACTCTGCACACACACTGTGCAGTTCAATTCGAAGTTTGTCAGGCCATTAAAACTTCATGAACAATCCACAACATTTATACGCCAATACGAACAAGAACAAAAGACATTTCGATTCAAATAAGTTTTCTGAGCTCTCATTCGCCTTTGCAATTTTTCGGGTCTTCGAAACTTTCGTTTTCTACATTTCATGACTTTCAGGCCTTCGGGTTTTCGATACCCGGGACTTCGGGTTTTCGGCACTCGAGAGTTCATTTTACAGTGACTCCCAACCTTTTATCATTTCAATTCCCAAATTCCGAAAAATTGGTTTCCTTATTCTTCGGGCCTACAACATAGTTGTTGTCCTTAAAATCCGCTACGATTCTTCTGTCTTCGKAGATTTCGGGACTTCGAGACTTCGGGTTTTCGGTCCACGAGGCTGTTAGACTTGCTTTCCTTTCCAACCCCCGACTTTCGAAATTCCGATTTACTTTACCCTCCGGGCCCACATAGCACAGTGGTCACCCACAACCACGGTGGCACGTGGCACATTCATGAGGGTCCACATTGCTTTTAACGACGTCATCGGGTCCCACCACTCTCACTTTTCTTCTTGGCCCACTGACATGTGGTACATCTCCATGTGTCCATGTCCATTCCTAGTAAAATCCAACGGTCAGATCTTTCTCAGATCTACGACGCAAATCCTTTCGGTGTTTTGGGGTTTCGGGCATCGAAAGTTCGTGCATCCACACATCTTGAACTTCCATTTTCCGAAATCCCGAAATTGCTGTCTATTTAACTACTTGATCCAATGGTCAATTTCTTCTCCCCACGATCTACGGTGTAGGTTGTTTCAGGATTTCGGGGTTTTGGGTTTCAGAGCTGTTCACCTCTCCTCACTTCCCATCTCCCAAAACGTTGATTTCTTCCTGGACAATTAACGGTCCAGATCTCTCTTAGATCGATGGTTATGATCCAATCATGAATTCGCATTTTGTGAATTCTCACGAACTCACCCTTTAACCATTTCAAGTTACAAGTCAGCGAAAGGTTGATCGCTCCCCACACGTTCTTTCTGATGGACGGTCCTGACTAATTTGGGATTTTGCGTATCACGATTTCCACACTCCTTTGCAATTCCAAAGGGCTTTAAACCCCGTACACACTTTCCAGATCTGACGGTCACGAGGGTTCACCTTCCCTCCCGAACGGATCCTAAAGCTCCAACACTTCTGGTGTGGAGTCCTCTCTCCCTGTGGACTTATACCACATTGGTTGCGGTTTCATAACGCCACTATACCTCCTGAGCTTAAAAACTCGTCAAGTAACTCCTTGACACTTTGGAGCAAACCAGGGTCCAAAATCGGCCTTTCGGACCCAATTTCCCCTCGCATTCTTGGTCCAAAGACCAGTCCACTGGCCCATCTAGGCTTAGTGTTGAAACCTTAGCTCTGATACCAAACTGTAGCGCACCTTTTCAGCTACCATGGCTTAATCGCTCTTAAAAAGAAACTTTAACACCACTTGGTACATAACTCATATAGGTATTATATAACCCACATGCATTTAGACAAATAAACACATTCTACACAGAGTATTCATATGAGTTACTGCCATAATTAACAAAGCAATAGCGTTTCATACTAATTTATATACACAGCGGAAATCATGATAACATAAGCAATAGAGTCATGCAAAACATGATTAAAACATAATCAGATACTTATCTTTTAACAGTGGTAGAATCCACCAACCAGGTGTAGGCCTTCCACGAACCTCCCAGCCTTAGACCACACTGCTCAACAACTCAACAGTAGGTCACCCCCGAGCTGGGACTAAGATCCACCCCGAGGCAAGGAATCCTAGGTTAGGCTGAGGTTACAGGGAAAACAACTCACAACTACAGGAAGGGATTCTCTCCCAGGAACCACCCACAGTCACTGCCCACAGTCCCTCATTCCCCACATGCCTGTTCCACCCCAGGAGGATGCACCTTCTCTGTCACTTGGACAGTCCTTCGACTACTAACCTCCCTTACCTTGGGTTACAACAACAGATCGGACCGGAAGTCTCCGGGCTCTGTGGTAGCTACAGGCTTCCCTCCAGGAGTTCTCTCCTTCCTCTGCGCACTCTCTCGCCTGGAGAGAATCCCTCACAAGTCAACAAACCTCCCATGCAGTCTAGCACTGCGTGGCCACACAACCAAATAGCTCAGGGTCACGGCTTCGGGACATAGATCTCACGCACATGATCAATCTCGATAGTGGATGCACACGGATTCTCCAGACACAGCACGAGCTTTTTCGATTCAAATAGAGGTGAAACCGGCTCTTTCAGAATCGATCACAAGTTTCTGGTTCAGTATGGAGGTATACACGGGTTTTTCAGTTCAGAAGGTGTACGAGGTTTTTCTGCAGAGCTTGGGTCATTCATACTGCTCAGAGCCCCTACACCCTCAGGCAGTCTGCTCGAATGAGAGAGTGAACCCCCCTCACGGTCCACCCAAACTATTTTATTCGCATGCACCAGGGTCGACACTTGTCGCCTTGGAGATTGCATGCGTTCCACCAGCACGCATCACCTTCCCTTGGTCAGGAACTTAGGATAAAAAAATATAAATGGCACATGTTCTTTTGGAATAATAATAAAATATTATTCCTAGGCTTAAGCCCCCCTCCCTTAGGCTAAACTCTTAGCCCCTTTTCCCACCTTCTAGCCCCTAATCCCTTGCCTTCTCTGTGGAAACTTAGTCCCCCTTCACTCATTCATCGTGGTTGGTCTGCACCTGGTGGTGTTTACAATTTTATTAAATGTTTTTGCATAAATACAAGTACAAAATCAGGCCCTTGGCCTCCAACCCTTGGGCTCTCTGGCCTAACAATCACATAATCCCACCGGCTTATAAAAACTTGGCTCACCAGCCTATAACACATATTTACAATTCATTTCATACATTAGATTTACAACTGGGCTCGGCCTTGGGGACATTACATAATGTATATTATGTTTCTGGTATGAAGCATAATCTGATGAGCACAGGACAACTGTTACAAAAAGGGTACAAAATCTACATGGAAGACAATCATTGTGTGATCATGGATAGATGCCCAAGCAAGAAACTTATTGCAAGAATTCAAATGACAAGTAACAGAATGTTCCCACTGATACTGAAGCCAACCAAGAAGAAGAATACAATGCTAGCTGTTGGAAAAAAAATATGCACAGTTAGATACTGCATTTGCAATAGAAAGTGCATCGAGTTCTAATGAAGAAAGTAGTGTGTGCAGTATCAAGAAACGAGATAATGGCGCACAAATGAAGGAAACATTCCAATCTGAAATACAAGATGATTCCTGGTTATTGCATTTCATATTTGGACATTTGAACTTTGGAGGTCTAAAGCTGCTACACACAAAGGATATGGTAAAAGGTTTACCATTGATTGAAAAACCAAAAAGGATATGTGAAGGATGCATATTTGGAAAGTAGCACAGAGAATCATTTCCAGTTGGAAAGTCTTACAAAGCAAAAGATCCACTGGAAATTGTACATTCAGACATTTGTGGACCAATGAAAACACCATCTATAGGAGGCAGTACTTATTTTCTGACATTTAATGATGATTTCTCAAGAAAGACATGGATTTATTTTCTAAAGCATAAATCTGACACATTGGGTTGTTTTTAATAGTTTAAATCACTTGTGGAGAAGCATAGTGGTTATTACATCAAATGTCTAAGAACTAACAGAGGAGGAGAATACATCTCAAGAGAATTTCAGAACTTTTGTAAAGTTCATTGCATCTACAAGAAATTTACTACACGATATACACCACAACAAAATGGTGTCGTAGAGAGAAAGAAAAAAACCATTATGGAAATGGTGCGCAGTATGTTGGCAGCCAAACATTTGTCAAATGAGTATTGGGCCGAGGTAGTAGCAACTGCAGTATACATCTTGAACATATGTCCGACAAAGAGTGTGAAAAATAAAGTTTCTCAAGAAGCCTGGACAATATTGAAGCACAATGTGGCGCACTTAAAAGTTGTTGGTTGTGTTGCATACACACATGTTCCAGATGAGCTGAGAAGGAAGCTAGACAAAAAAGGAAAAAAAATGTATATTTGTTTGGTATTCTAAAGAAGCAAAAGGATACAACCTGTATAATCTTGTCGCAAGAAAAGTCATAATTAGCCGCGATGTTCAGTTCATGGAGAATGAAGCATGGGATGGAAGCATATCAAAGACAGTCAAAATTATTAATGCAATGGAGCATGATGACACAGAATATGAAGTGGTTCAAACACTATGTACAGGTCAGTGTGCAGTCCCTTCCATATATGGCACTGCGATGCAAATCACAAAACATAATACTCCAGTAAGAACAACATGAGTGCAATCTACACCTAGAGCGCATCAAGCATCAACAAGCAGTCCGAGTAGTTCTACATCTCCAAATCCAACATTAGCAAGTTTGTTACCAAGGAAGAGAAGAATTATGTGCCACATTCATAATGAAGACACAACAAATTCATTTTTAGTTTTTGCTCTGTTTTCACAAATAGATGATCCATTAACTTTTGAAGAAGCTGTCAAATATGATATATGGGCACAAGCCATGGATGAAGAAATCAGATGCATAGAGAACAATCAGACATCGAAATTGGTAAATGTACCTGAAGATAAGGATGTAATAAGTTTCAAGTGGATTTATAAAACCAAGCAAGATGCAGAAGGAAATGTGCAGAAGCACAAGGCAAGGTTAGTTGCAAGAGGCTTTACACAACAACTTGGAATTGATTTCAATGAAACATTTGCACCATTTGCGCACATGGACACAGTTAGAACTGTGCTATCCATTGTCGCGCTGTACAAGTGGCCANGCTCTGTTTTCACAAATAGATGATCCATTAACTTTTGAAGAAGCTGTCAAATATGATATATGGGCACAAGCCATGGATGAAGAAATCAGATGCATAGAGAACAATCAGACATCGGAATTGGTAAATGTACCTGAAGATAAGGATGTAATAAGTTTCAAGTGGATTTATAAAACCAAGCAAGATGCAGAAGGAAATGTGCAGAAGCAAAAGGCAAGGTTAGTTGCAAGAGGCTTTACACAACAACTTGGAATTGATTTCAATGAAACATTTGCACCATTTGCGCACATGGACACAGTTAGAACTGTGCTATCCATTGTCGCGCTGTACAAGTGGCCAGTTTATCATATGGATGTAAAGTCAACATTTTTGAATGGAAATTTGGAAGAAGTATATGTGGAACAACCACAAGGTTATGAGGTTCCAGGACAAGAAGACAAGGTGTACAGATTGAAGAAAGTAGTGTATGGATTAAAGCAAGCTCCCAAATCTTGGTACAGTCACATAGATTCCTATCTCACTCAGAATGGATTTCAGAGAAGTGAAAGTGAGCCAACACTGTACATCAAAGAAAATCATCAAGATAATATGTTAATTGTTTGCTTATATGTGGATGATTTAATATTTATAGGTAATTTTGGTATAAAAGAATCCAAGTCAGTCATGAAGGGTGAATTTGAAATGATTTATTTAGGGGTAATGAGATATTTTCTGGGAATAGAAGTTCACCAGTCCAACACTGGTATATTTATCTCACAATCTAAGTATGCACATGAAATTCTAAAAAGATTCAATATGATAAATTCAAAAGCATCCCCAACACCTGTCATAATAGGATTGAAGCTAAACAAGGAAGATAAAGGGTCCAAGGTGGATCCCACACTGTTTAAAAGACTGGTAGGCAGTCTTATGTATCTCACAACGACACGACCTGATATTATGTATGGAGTGAGCCTAATTTCAAGGTTCATGGAAAGTCCAAAAGAATCACATTGGAAGGCAGGAAAGAGGATACTGAGATATGTGAATGGAACAAAATATTTTGGCATTAAATATTCTACTTCATAAGATTTTAGACTTATTGGATACACTAAAAGTGATTGTGGAGGCAACATAGATGACATGAAAAGTACCTCTGGGTACACATTTCATTTTGGAATAAGTATTGTATCATGGGAATCAAGGAAGCAACCCATAGTGACTCTTTCTTCAGTATAAGGAGACTACTCACAGCTACAAGCGCATCTTGTCAAGCATTTTGGATGAGAAGAATGTTCAAATATTTGTTGCAAGAACAATATGAACCAACAACAATATTATGTGACAACAATTCAGCCATCATGTTATCAAAGAATCATATGTTTCACAAGAAAACCAAGCATATTGATACAAGGTATCATTTTATCAGAGAATTGGTGAATAACAAAGAGATCTGTTTAAAGTTTTGCAGGTCAAAAGAACAAATCACAGACATTTTCACAAAGGATTTAGCAAGAGATGCATTTCAGCATCTGCGCAACAGTCTCAGAGTCTGCGCAGTAACAAATGAGTGATAGTAAAATGTAAACTCAATTTATGAAGTAATTTTTTGTAATCCCACCTACTTATAATTAAGGGGGAGTTTTGGAAATAGTAATTACAAGTTGGTGAGATCTTCATATCTCCGCCGATTTGTCAGTCAATCTATTTGTTAGTAGTTTTGTCAGTCAACCGAATTATCAGTCAGTCAGTCCAACAGTCTGCAAGTGCAAAGTCGCACGTTTACTCAAACTCAGTCTAAGTCAGTCTGCAAGCAAGAGAGTTATAAATGGAGCTGATTTTTGTCTTTCTTGAGTTCAATTAAGTAGTTGAAGAGTCAGTCGTATTAATGATTGTCTTTAATATTGAGCTAGTTTTACTTCTACATGAAGTCTCAATCGGAGTTCATATAAGTCTGAGTCTTTAGTTAGTAAAAAAAAAAGAAGGAAGAGTTGCAGAGAAGAAACAAAGAGGTAGAGAGACCAGAGTCGTGAAGGAGAAACAACAACAAATAAGGAGTTGAAGAAGTCCGAGCACAAGGTCCATGTCTGTAAAGTCATAAGAAGTCATTGGAGCCGAAGCTCATCACAATATTGTATTTTGTAACCACGTGCAGCGCACCAAAGTTATTAATATCAAGTAGTTTGTGTGTTGACCAAAATTCATGTGTATTTATGAGTTCATGTGCTAAGCATAGCACTGTCATATTTTGCATCCATAAATCATTACTTAGAGCATTTATTTCACAGCGCGCAATAAATTGTGCAGTCTGTGAACTACGCAATAAATTCTGAGTGATTCAGCAACGAAGCTTGTGGAACACAATATTTTTCCACTCTACCGTGCACAGTTTCCTTGCACGTAATCTTGGATCGTAGATATTTATGGAAATCTATTTGTTTGGTGCTTAATATTTTCCCATTGTACCACTATATATTCACATGGTCAAAACATTATTTTCCTTTTATCATAATTTATTTGGTTGAATTGTGTTTTTAGTAAAATCCGTGAGGGACAACCCAGTGGTTGGGTTGGGACTAATAATGTTAATCCCATCCACCTCTATTCAATAAATCTTAGCTAATAATGTATTTCCAGGATCTTCGCCAATCATGAGAGAACTAGCGAATATCCTGGAAATATAAATACTCACGAGAAAGTTAAAAAGATCATGGATCAAAAGAAAAAAGAAACAAAAGTGGACAATTTGGTGCAGACTGCGGGAAACTTTGTCGAGCTTTTGGACAGAGGTGGAGAATTGGACATTATGGATGAGTGGGAAAAACAGTTGCAAGGACACAATTAGCATTCATAAAAGTTACAATATGATTTTTTTCTCCAATCAAATTATGTTTACATAGTATTTTAATTTTATTCGTCAAAATAGTTTTACTCTGTGAACCATTTTTACAATTGCTCCGTGTTCTTGCATTTGGTATTGTTTCACATGATATTTAAAATGTTGTAAACGCATTTCTTGTGGGTGTTACTGATTTTGATCGGGCTGGTTCGGTTGATGATTGAAAGTTTACATTTGTCTTTGTCTATTGCCTTGGTTCCACTCCAATTGCCTCTGGGAGGTCATCTTGAGTCCTCCTACCTTTACCTTTTGTTTATGTTTTGTCTCATGGAGGTTATCTTGAGTCTTCCTACCTTGACTTTTTGTTTATGTTGTTTTCTCTCATGGAGGTAATCTTGAGTCTTCCTACCTTTACTTTTTGTTTATGTTGTTTTCTCTCTTTAGGTGAGGTGTTTTTTCTTGAGTTTTCCTAATCCACTTATAATTTTCTCCACTTATAAAAGTTTTTATTTATATACCTTAACATACCCATTTTTGAACTTTAATGTATTTTTCGTTTAATTCCTTAAGTTGCATTTATGGGGAGTGTTGTTGTACATATTGTATTGATGTACATACACCATCTGACTAAGTTTACTTAGGTGAAGTGAAATTCCCAACCATCTATTTAATGCAATAGGTGAACTTCCCAACCACCTACATTCAATGTTGCCTCCCCTCTCACTCTATGATAAATAGGTGAACTTCACAACCACCTATTTACTCCAAACTCCAATTGCGTCTGGGAGGCCATCTTGAGTCCTTCAAGGTTCACTTTTTGTTTATGTTTTGTCTCATGGAGGTCATCTCGAGTCTTCCTACCTTTACTTTTTGTTTATGTTGTTTTCTCTCTTTAGGGGAGGTGTTTTTTATTGAGTTTTCCTGATTTTCTCCACTTATAATCTTCTCCACTTATAAAAGTTTGTATTTAGATACCTTAACATACCCATTTTTGAACTTTAATGTCATTTTCATTTAATTCCTTAGTGTTTTTTTTTTTGTGAATAAAAAGTGGAACCTTATATTAATGACATATGTGTGTTATACAATGGCAAGTATGAGCCACTTGTTTTGCCACAAATGGGAAACCAGAACAAGTGGCATCATGATGTTCAGAGATTGACACATCGTCCTGAGTGCTAGCACTATTGTAGCAAAAATGTTACACAAAAAATTACAGTCTTTCTGCGTGAACAAAAAAGTTTGAACCATGTTCTGAAACCTATCTCTAGGACCAGTAGTAGACAAAGCTACTATAATCCTAACTACATAAACATAATAAGAAAAAACTACATGATCATCTATCCTATTGCTGTGGTGAGCTAGACCATCAATCCTGCAATTAGAATAGGCAAAAAACCAAAACCTGGAGACTTCAATCCTTAGATGAGCTGGGTTGCCCATGAATTGTGTAGGTTGGGGTGAACCGCTGTCCGCATGTAGGGCATATGGCGTGCACATGATCATCCGTTAAGTCGTCGAACAAGATGTCCATCCTTTGACCAAGGATGCTCTGGGAATGCATCTGGTCATCCTGTCTCTGCCGGATTTTGAATAGGAGCAGAAGGTGCTCCTCCATTAGGCGGTTGGCGAAATGTTGAGGTTGCTCCTCCTCCCCAGCTACCTCTACGGTGATTTTGTTGGCTGCCACTGCGATGTCCTCCAATTTCTAGCCTGGGGGGATTTCCTCCTCCACCTTGCAACTTCCATCGCCATAGTAGGGGTCACCTGGATTGATAATTGGGGGGGCCAGGAGATTGGTGGCCAGAGGAGGGCGCACGCCCGAAGGTGGCACCTCCTCTTTTACCAAGCTCAGGCCAGGGAGTGGAGGAGGTATGGACAAAGGGAAGTGAACACTAGAGGAGGATGCTTCCACTTTGACAGAGCTGACACAGTGGAACTGGAGAGGAGCCGATTGAAGAGCCTCCTGCGTCCTCTGGGAAGAGTGTCGAGGGATCCTAAAATGAGCTATGAGAGCTCGTTAGGAAGGGGTGAGCCTATTGGATTGGGAGAGGGTGCTGTAATAACGAGCACCCTTCCTGGATTTTCCCCTCTCCCGAGGCACGCTGGAGGGAGCGTGGAGGTGGAGGGTTGTAGGAATGGAGGCTGATGGAGGGTGCTGAGGGGAGTGGGAGGAAACAGAGGTCCCGAGAGGGTGCTTGAGGTCACTGGGAACGAAAGGCGAATGGAGGGTGTCGAAATCGGGTAAGAGGTCCCTGGTACACAAAGAAGTGTTACAGCGAGTGGTAATTCTGGAAAACCTGGGAGAGCCGAAGAGCTGGACAGGAGGAGTCCACTAGGGCAGATGAGAAATGGAATAGAACACCAAGGCGAGAGCCTGTTTAGACCTCTTGATGCCATTGAAGCCTGAGTTGACAACTGCAATCTCCATTGAAGCCGAGTTGACGACCAACTCGATCCTGGTACGCTTGGTTGGCTCGTGTGCCCATAAACCCAGCTAGTCTAGCTAGGCGCACTACCATTACTCCTCTCATGGTGTGAGCCATGGGGGAGTTAATGTCTTTGGGCTGGCAGCCGGGGTTAATAACTCCCCTTGCTGCCCAGTTCCAAGTGTCCTCGGACCTTGACCAGGTAGCACCTCATCCGGGTGTTAATTCCTTAGTGTTAGTGTACATACACCATCTGACTAAGTTTAATTAGGTGAGGTGAAATTCTCAACCATCTATTTAATGCAATAGGTGAACTTCCCAACCATCTACATTCAATGCTACCTCCCCTCTCACTCTATGATAAATAGGTGAACTTCACAACCACCTATTTACTCTAATAGGTGACCTTCCCAACGACCTACATTCAATGTTGCCTCCCCTATGGGTCTATGATAAATAGTGGAGCTCTTCCTTGTAATTACACACAACATATCTAATGCAAGCATTCTCTTCTATAAGGTTTTTGCAGTATTCCTTTGTGCCTTTTGCAGTATTCCTTTGTGCCTGATATATTGTTTCAGATATCTACAGCCCTCATCCACTTAAAGTTCCGTGAGTATCTCAAAGCAACATATTGAAAGCCAGGTATAATCCATTGTATCAATATTTTGGCTTTGTGGCAAGCAGAACTAATTAAGATATCCATACACAGGTCGAAAGAATGAGCTTCAGTCAATTCTTACAGGGGCAAGGTTTCTTGCTCCTACAATGGCTTTATGCGATTTGGCAGATTGCAAGGGACACCACCTTCGTAATATCCGTCTATTATCTCTGCCAAATGGCACTCAAACGCCAACTAAGTTATGCGTTCAGAAAGAACCCAAATATTCACACAGATGAGTATGGTGTGCCTTACACTCAACTAAAAGATGGAGGGGAGCAACCTACTGTTATACACATATCTAAGAAGTATAGTCTTGGGAAATCATGGCTTCAAACATCAACATTGCAAGAGTTTAAGAAAGAATATTTAGATAATACGAGTAACAGGAATATCAATGGTGTTGAATTGATTGAATTCAACACATATTGGTACACTGTTAAATTCGATGGAAGTTATTACTTCTGCCATCAAGACATACTTTTCGAATGGGCGATGTATAACATTGATGAATTGATTCTGTTAAAAGAGGTTGAGCTGATTGGCAATGAATTGGTTATGGGGACAGTTATCAGCAAAAAAGAAATGTTCGAAATGATGCTTTCCATAGAGTACCACATAAATGAGTTACATGCACCATGCATATTCGGAAAACAACATAGCATACCATGGAATTTGAGGCTTTCGGCCTTCCTAGCCACCATACCTCTGCTGTTACAGGCCAAGGGATTATCTCATGAATCAGCTCTCTTCACGCTCATTCTGATTGTTGTAGATATAGCAAGGACCCCTTTGTTGCGACTGTATGAGCATTTCATGTCTTATTTAACCAAAGCAGTGAAGCTGTGGATTTTCAGAAAGTGCAAGCTTCTTTACATTTACTTCAGCTGGTTTAGCAAAAGATGGGCAGCTTGCGATAGGAGGTATGGTTATGCTTATTACACCACACAAGAAAAAGAAAAAAGTGTTTTTCCTGTAACTACATTTGTTAAATTCAAAAATTTCGATGATTGCAAATTTGTCAGTGTGGTTGAGAGAGCAAAGCCTAGCATAGAATCATATGGATTTCAAATCAACAATGGTATCGTACACTCCGCAGAATTGAGCTATGGTGCTTACTGCTTGTACATAAAGGTCAAAGAGGGATTTTTTGTATCCAGTATAGATGCTCTGACCATAATGAAGTATAATCATTACTCAAATCTTGTGCCGGATGTGGAATCCCTTGCCAAAATTTTGGATAGTATGTGCGATATATGGGAGATAGTCATGAGGGGACTGGCGAAGATCCTGGAAATACAAATACTCACGAGAGGAGTGGCGACACTTAGGAAGATCCTGGAACAAAAGCAAGAAGAAACAAAAGAGGACAACTTGAGGCAGACTGCGGGCAACTTTGTCTATATGAAGGAGGAGCTTCCGAACCCAGGTGGAGAATCAGACATCATGGATGAGTGGAGTAAAAAGTTGCAAGGGACACAATTAGCATTAATAAACGTTAGTAAAGGTACTCAGCCCTCCCTCTACAATATGATTTCTAGTTTCAATCAAAATATATTTACCTAGTATTTCATTCCGACGCTTTTTACCCATTAATTTCAGTCGGCAAAATAGTTTTCTTGCCCGAACCTTTTTGACAATTGCTCTGTGGTCCTGCATTCGGAATTGTTTCAGATGAGATTCCGGATGTTGTAGACACATTTCATGATATTGCCTACGATTTTGGAGCTTATATTATTTCATTAATGGCAACTGCAGCATCCGATATTTTGGTCGTTGAGATATTACAAGGGGAATGCCGTGTGAGAAAACCCTTACGTCTTGTACTACCATTATTTGAAAAGCTTGGAGATCTAGAGGCTCCTTTGGCTACGTTGATTTCCGCGAACTGGTACAGAAACAGAATTGATGGAAAGCAAGTGGAAATCACAGCACAATCATTTGGAACGGAACACTTGTGTTTCAGAACCCTTCAACGATTTACTGTACCCGCATGTCTGGAACATGGAATGCATCCTCAAAAACCTGAGTGGCGTGAATTGATGGATGAAATGGCCATTGATGCTACTGAAGAGTACAGGTCTATTGTGTTGTGTAAGTGACGACATCTAGTTATGTTCTTTGTTTTTATCTTTTACTTTCTATGCAAATATTCATCCCAACCTTACTCGTATCTTTTTTGTTCCCGTCATTTTTTGCTGCAACTTCGGAATTGTAGTATGGTTGGGCATTGAGTCACTTCGTGCAATCCCATGGATATTTGGTTGGACACAAACCCGAATCCGGGACTTCCGCTGCTATGATAAAATGGTAATACAAAAATGTATAATACATTAGATTTTCATGTTAAATTTTTACCAATGCTCTGGCTTTTCGCGGGATAGTTGGATGCATTTCGAAGGGTAAAGCTTCAACAAATCATAGTTCTAAAGAGGACGTGGTCAGATCCTAGAGCTAAACCTGGATTTTGTGTATTGACTTGGTTCAAGCGATATCATTTGTTTTCTCTGATGTTAAATCTGATGGTTGTTTTACAGAGCTTTGACACCGGCGGACCGATATTTTTCAAGTTCAATGACGTTATTGATGCCACCAGCTTGCTTACAAATATGAAAGCATCAGCATCAGAGGCGACTCTCCGTGAATATTAGCTTGAAAGTTGTTGTCATTTTGCCATTATGCTATATGATTTTATGATTTAGAGCATCGTGTAGATATTGATATGATACACTTAGAACAAGTCGGTTTGCAAACTAGAGGTTACCTTTGTGTGACCATGATTGAAAATTTTATAATTAAATTGATGTTGGTGTTTTAAAATCTTATTTTCATTTCCATTTGGGATCTTAGCATTTGATTGTTTGAATTATATTGTTTTTGTCATTATGTAATATATGATTTTATTATCTATAGCATATACTATAGGTATTGATATGATACACTAAAAATGTGGATTTGCAAATTACATGTTGAAACCGGTCACCTTTGTGTGACGGTGTTTATAGATTTTATAATTAACTTATGTTTGAAAATTTTATTTTCAACTCTATTTCGGATCTTAGCCTTTGATGGTTTGAACTAAATTGTTTTGCTGATGTTGTTGTTATTTATTAGGGGTTAATCAAAATTTATATATATATATATATATATATATATATATATATATATATAATTTTGGTTTAATTGAGTATTTTAAAGGGAATCAAAATATAATGTAAGTAATAAAAACTTACAATATCATATATAATGGAAAGAATATATAATATAGTGAAAGTATTGTTCTTTAATTTTTTTATAGAATATTTGTGTATGCCTATTGGAGATGGGCGAAATTAATGATCTTTTAATCTTAAATTCTAATCTGATGGTTATGCATTGAAGACGCTGGTATATTCTTAGTCGTCCTTTAAAATCAATGGATCAGATTTATTGTTGATAACTTCTTTGCATTTATAAATGCATCCGTTACCCTGTTTACTTTTTAACATTTACCTAATCATATTAAGAAATTACTGTAACATCGTATGATTGCCACGTTTAAATGATTAACTTTTGGAATTCTTCATAATTTAATTATCTGGCTCAATTAGAATTTCATTATCTGGCTGGGTTTTATTTTAAAATAAATTTTTTT
>JASDQU010104211.1:186054-199231 GCA_032191745.1 Picea mariana | reverse complement strand
TCCCTGGGGATGAATTTCACCTTCATCTTTGCGATCATTCTATCCCAGCTTTTGATCTTCTACTTGCCTTTGCAGCGTCTATCAGCTTGTAGTTCATCCCACCACAATGTTGCATGTCCTTTCAATATTGTGACAGCATGCTTCACTTTCTTGTCTTCTTCGACGTCTTCATAGTCGAAGTATGTGTCTAGAGCTCTAATCTAGTCTAGAAGCTCCTCTGCATCCAAGTTTCCCTCATAAACTGGAATGTCCATTTTCGCTCTTGCACCCATCCTTGCGATAGCTTTGATCAAACATTCATTTGATGCATATTCAGTTGCAACTTCTTCTTCACGTTCAACCTCAATCTCACTTTCGAAATCACTCAGATCCCCTGCACTGGTTGTGCGTCTTTGCGCTGTCTCCATGTCTTCGAGTCTAGCTCATAGATCACGCATCTGTCTCTCCATGACTGGATCTTCCATCTGCCTATCTCTTCTTCTCGACATTTCCCTATCCTCTGGATTGGGTGATTGCATATCCCTTCTCCTGGGTGGCATGGTGAATTCTTCATCTTTGCTATAGAAAGAAAAGAACCTTTTTGAGCTCTGATACCAAACTGATGTAGCACGTGCTCGCAAGCACACCCGCTCACAGGATCTTCTCCATTATTGCAGCCCAAAGAACTCTAACGTTCCTTTATTTCCCTATCGGGAAATCTGCACCCACAACAATCCTCGTAGGATCCCCCTTCTTTACAATCGGGAGATCAGACTTCGCAACTTTGCGAATCCAAAGGTCGAGTGTCGGTCTCTTGAACCTCTGAAACACGACAATAGTCAATGCTGACCTTTCCCTTCTCCTATCAGGATTTCTTCTATCGGGATTTTGCCACTTGCGATGTCATGCAACTTGCTTTACCGACTCTCGAACCCCAATACATCAAAACTCTGACACACGCACGAGTTGAATTTTCAATTCCTTCACTCCATCATCATTTCAGAGTTCGCAGTATCGCGAATCCTAATGCGATGTTTTTAGCACTTCACCCTGTGAAATTCCAAAACTCGTGCCACCTATCCACTCCACTAACTCCTGTGGCCCCACACTATTCCTTTGGTTATCGGGATATCACGTTTCGTGATATCGTGACTCCTGCTGCTATATTCACGGGACTTCAACCCACGAAACCCCGATACACGATTTCACGTGTGAATCCGACGACCCTTGTGGCTCGGATCTACGGTCCTGCCCCTCCTGAGCTTCAACCTTTTTGAGAATGTGATGTCATATCTCCCCTGGACCTCTGTGAGATTTGATGGCTCACATAAATTCACGAATTCTCCTTGGAGAATTCTGACCGTCCGTTCCTCCTGATGAAACCTGCGAAGTGATTGAGTGTTCTTCCACAGAACTCGTCCACCCTGCGTGCAAACTTGTGACGCTTCTGTAAACTTCCAAGGCACAACTCCTCTGTGCTATCCTTCAACAACCTCGAAATCCCTATCCTTCCTGAGCTTTCTTGTAAATCTGAGTCTCAGAAAGGACTCTTATGCTCACTCCTTGTGGCAACCTTCAAACATGTCTAAGTGTTGAATTTCTTCGACCCTGCGCACTCCTGCAGCAACAGTCCTTTAACTCTTGCTCAGGTTCATGACCCTGAGACTTCCCTTGGTCTACGCACTCCTTGCACGGCTCCTGTGCCTGTATGCACTTCTACGGAGATGAGAGCAAAAGTTATCTCTATATGAACCCTCTGCCAATGCACTCCTTGCAGACGATTCGACTGCACTCCTTGCAGGAACTCTCAGTTCAGATAGAGAAACAATTGAAACCCGTTCCTTCTTCCTTTTAGACTTCAAACTCAAACATGGAATCATATACACAAAACATAAAGCAAATGTATAATAGGAAGCAAACATTCATGAGCACATCATCTAGCATCAATATATAGAGAACAAACACAAAACCATGAATTTGAATCAAACTCTTCTATTAATTCAAATATCAGTACATGGGTGTTCTTACACAGCTCTCTGCATGCTCTTGCTCAAATGCTTCATTCTAATAATACAATACACAATGAGGGTGTCTATATCCCGTTTCCCTCTTGCGCTCTCAAAAGATGTCTATTCTAGAATTAAATTCTATCTACCTGCATTAACTACTTTAAATTCCTTTTACCTACTAAGGACGAGAGTTAAAGGCTCAAGGTCCAATTACAATATACAAGTGTGCTTCATTAAATTTCCACATTAATGTTTGCTCATCAAATCCAAGAGAAACTCAAAATTTGTGCTGGCTCATCCAGCTGCCTCTTGCCTTCCACACTAGCTCGCTTGATATTGGCGATGCTCCTGCATCACCTCCTCTTGATGAGGATAAATAGATAGATCTATGAATGTAAAGTGGTTGAGTTTTGGGGAGATCAAGCATCATAATTTTGGTTGGGACTTGAAGCATAAGACTATTAAGTTTCCTACCTTGGTGAATATAATATTTAGTGACATATTGTGTTTTCTTCTCAAATGTTATGTGTGTTCTTAATCTTATCTAGATGAAAATTGGAAATGTATGCAAAGTGTTGTGTCCATTCCTTTCAACTATTTTCCCAATGAAATGTTTATTTCTAGGAAACCTGGGACTTACCCAATAAATCGGGAAGTATAAAGAAAGCCCTACCTCCTAAACATCAGTCAGAGACTACTCGATCTGGTCCTTCTCCCCAGCTGCTCTAGAGTGGTGATCTCCTCATAGCAGAAATCAGGGTTATCCTTCCAGTGGATAGGCGGAAATGAGAGGCGTATAATTGGATAACCAGAGATATTTATTTTTTTTACTGGTAGAAGAGGCTCAGACTGTGTTACCCAGGAGGGCAGGCCAGTTCTTCCCTTGCCCCAACCTTTGAGTTTAGATCTCAAGCCGATCTCCTTGAGAAATAGCCAATTCCCCAGAAGCATTAATCGAGATGAAAATTGGAAATGTATGCAAAGTGTTGTGTCCATTCCTTTCAACTATTTTCCCAATGAAATGTTTATTTCTAGGCAACCTAATTTCAACTATTATCTTTAGTAAATAGGTTTTTGTAATACAACCTTGTTTGGATGATTTGTGTCAAGATACATGTTTTAGATCTCGAATATTATTTCAAGTCTAAAATTTCATACAACAAGAAACAAATTGTATGCTTGCTTGTATTTCCTTTTTTTTACTCTTCATATCTTTAACTTTTCACCAATTTGCATGCCACCAGTTGAGGGAAACCTTACATTGATATTGTTGAATAGTCCAACCAGGTCTCTACCCTTTAAAACCTATCTTTTAGTTGAAAAACAAACTTAATTCATAAAAAACCATCATTCCAACACTTAAGGTTGCCTAGCTATGCCCTTTAGTAGTCAAGTGCATACCTTAGGACCAACATCTTCTGGCGTCATTGTCGGGGAATAGAGTAATGAAGAAATACTTCCCTAGGACAGGGACAATGATCAAATCTGGTTTTTTATGGTGAAAAAAATCTAGAAACACATGGTGACTGCAATCTTTCACCCGAAGACTCCACAATCAAAATAATCCACTAGAGGATGAGCCTAACTGATAGAAAATGAAAATGTGGAAGGGAAAGGCTAGGTACCAAGACACCATTTTTTTCAAAGAGAAAATATTTTTCTTCATAAGTTCATTCTTGTCTTTTCCTTTACATGTGAAAAGAATTATAGTATTCTTTGTTTACTCAGATCATTATAAGCATGCAATGGTAAATACATCCTTGATAAGAGAAGATATGCCCTCTTGAATTATTGATCTTGATTTCATTCCTTCATTTGAACCCACTAGTAATAATGTTGGTCATATCCAAACTTCTCCATATCATGACCAGTCATGTAAGCCTATGAATAATAAATTTGATTCACCACTTATTGAAATCATTGTTCCACCTTGTAATCAACTTACTGAAATTCAGTCCGGGATCAAGAAGTATTACAAACCCTATAATATTCCACTTATCCTTCATTCATATCCTCCCAATTTTATTGATTACCTTCCTATGTTCAATGGAGAAGACCATGTTGTAGCTGAGAAGAACCTGGAGGATTTTGAAAATTTCATTGATCATTTTCAAATTATGCATGATCATGTAGTTATGAGGATATTCTACAAATGTTCATTTGGAGATGCAACATTATGGTTTAGAAATTTGGAATATTGTTCCATTGGTTCATGGACTGATTTTCATGTTTCATTTTTGAAATATTGGGGTGAAAGAAAATCTTTTGATCAGTAGTTGATTGAATTAAATGATTTAAAGAGGAAGGTAGGTGAATATCTTAACACGTTCAAATAAAGGTTTCACAATTTTTATTACAATGTGCCTAAGGATATTCATCCTTCTGAAACTGTTGCCATGTTGTATTATATAAAATCTCAACACCCTGATCTTGTTTTTTTATCTTAGTAAAAGGAGATCCTCATCACTAGGCTAGTTATTTGTTGATGCTAGAGAGATCGAGGAGAATTTTTGGGCCTGTGATAGACTTCAATATTAGGAACAATAACAAGATGAAGAATATGAATGTCAGTGATCATATTTGGGTTTACATTCTTTTCAGTATTGTGATCCATCATTTTTAGAATTTAATTTTCCTCCTGATCTTAAAACTACTAAGTAATATTTTTCTACTATCGAAGATTTAGGGAATTTATATTAGCAAGATGATTCTCCATGTTCAATAGAAAATTTATCTAGTTACGTACAGAAAAATCATTGTGCTTTAAATTTTCTTGGAGGTTTTCAAGAAGTAGATTTTGCAGAAGGTAATGCTCAATTCGTGGAAGAAGTTGTTATTTCAAAAAACCTTGTTGCTCATATAATTAATTATAGATCTTTGTTTATTTATGATGATAAAATTGATAAGGAGTGTCAATGGTTTTGAGGACATCTTACTGCTCCTAACAATTATGATGTATTTAGTATTTAAGAGATATGTTTAGCTGAGATAGAAGATAACAGTGTTGTTATGGTTTAATATTTAACACAAAAACAATTGGACCAACAGTTTCATGAGGACATCAGATCCATTGTCCTTAAAGAATCAAACCCCGCTTATGGTATTTTTGTCTCAAAATTAAAACATGGTTTTGAGAAGGAAAGTTTTATATCAGCATGGATCGAACATTATAGCAACAAACCAATATATGATTGTTATAATGCAGAACTTGAAAGGGACATCAATACTTTTTATCAAGAGAATATTTCAAGTCAATATCTCAAGATCCATGGAGATACTTTGTATCATTTTCCTGTTTCATTTTTATATTTGGAGAAGGAAGATGTTTTCATAAAAAATGGATCAGTGAAGGATGAGGATATTCCAAGAAAGTTCATCTATTTTGCATAACAAGAAAAGGTAGTGGTTGGATACTTTTATGATCCAATAGTTGATTGCATGGATTTAGTTTATTCAAAGATACCGATCCAGAAGGATCTCTATGGCCACCCACCTTGTCCATTCGGCTCAAAACAATTCTTTGTCAACTTACTATTTCAACATTTGCTTTGGTTTCTTAACTTCCGGGGCCATTTTGAGGGCCTAAACGATGATTTTTCACGATAAATCACCTCAATTATATCTAAAGTCTTTGATTGAGCCCCGTAAATTAAGGTCCTTGTCAATATCTTTCCAACGAGCTATCGTGCACCCTAAACGAAGATCGAATGCAAACATTACAACCCTGGGAAGTTGATGTACTAACTTACCCCAACGGGGCCCACATGAATTTTGGTGCTTCATCTCCTAGGGTCAGGTTTTTGTTTGTCTAGGGTTTTGGATTTAATATGTATTGTAAAAAGGCCTTCACATTCGCATTGTACTCATCTTCTTGCGAATGAGTGTAGTCGTCACATATCTTCTGATAGATAAGCTGCCACCATTCTAGCAAGCTTGTTTTATTCTGCATTTTATAGTTTCAACATATTTCTTATTTAATAGAAGTCTAGTTTTAATGTATCTCTTTTTTTATTCACTATGTATCTTTGTTAATATTATAAATATATGTTTTCATTTCATTTTGATCATAAATCTGGATCAGTGGTATCAGAGTGGTCTACTCCTTCTCATTTTTTAGTGGATGTCCCCAACGAGGTGAGGGTATAGAGAGTTGGGTCTTGAGCTTGTTTCTCTTGAGGATATCCATTCAAAATGTTACTCGAGGAATCCCTCGACCAATAGAGGAACGAGATGATGAAAAAATTTGCAAAAATCCTTCGACAACTATCGACAAGCGACGCATCTACCTCGAGCAGAGGCATTTCCCTCTTCAAGGTACATATCAAATTTTATATTCCTATGATTGAAGGTCAGATAGACGCAAATGTTATATACAAATGGTTGAATCTTCTAGAAGGGTATTTTTATTTCCATAACTTTCCGAATAGAGATAATATTACTTTTTTGCTCCTCAAAGTTCTCCCCCATGTCAAATATTGGTGGGATACTTTCTATAATCAAAAGGAAACAGAGGAAGCCTCATTATTTACAGTCACACTTACCTAGGAATCCTTTAGGAATTATATTAAGGAACAATACTACTCTATTGGAAGTTATGACAACCTATACAAAATAGACCACACTGTGGAAGGAAAGGGACCAAGTAGTGCCAGAGTTCACAAATATCTTCCATACCTTGAGCACCAAGTTGGGTATCAAATATTATGAGTGAGGTCTGGTGGCCAAGTATCGTGGTGTTCTCCATAGATACATACAAATAAAAATGGTTTTTTTGGACATCTCATCCTTAGTCGTGGCCTATCTATATGTCATCCAAATTGAGTAGAAGATTAAACAAATGATGTGACAATTTGGGTCTGGCAAGCCCTCACAGCAGAAGCACAGAAAGGGAAGCTCCAACATGCAGAACAAAGGACATAGAAAATATGAAAATCCTCAGGACAACTAGTAAAATCCACAAGAAAAGAAGGACAATGAAAATATGAAGAAAGATATTGGAAAGTGGTGTGACTTCCATAAGGGGCCCTGACATAAAACTATTGATTTCCAATCAAAGTATTCATCGGTGGCAGAGGGAAATCCTATAAATCAGATGTGGGTTATGACTTTGATTCAGAACCAGAAAAAGGGAGATGGATCATTGACACAGAACCCAGTGCCACCATTACTACCACCAATATCCATCCCAGTGAACCTGATGAGCCAAAGGAAGGCAAACGCCTCTTTCATTCACAGATGTGGGTGAAATGCACTCTGCTTCACTTCATCATTGATAGTGGTATACAAAATAACCTCATCTCAACGGAGGTCCTCAAGCAGGCAGCCCTGCCAACAACACCGCACTCGTAACCCTACACCATCAGATGGCTCCACCAAGGGAGCAATCTTCGCATCAACTGAAAGTGTCGCCTACTGTACGATATCAAGCCATTCAAAGATGAGGTATTGTGTGATGTTTCTCCCCTTGAAGTTTGTTATGTTCTTTTGGGATAACCTTATTTATGGAAATATCATGCTACATATGAGTCTAGGTCTCGCAATGTTATTACTACTTTGAACAGGAAATTGTACAGGATACCCGAGGCAGTCCCACCTAGTGTCATTTCCTTGATCTCTGCCAATAAATGTAGGAAGGTCATCTCTCATGCTAGGAAGTCTGTGTTCTTCATGATTCTCTCTCGGAGTGAGTGAAATATTGCAGCCACATCCATGGCTGACCTCTCCATGCAGAGGAAGAAAGTGGACAAGGTCATGGAAGAATACAAAGAAATCTTCTCCTAACCTTGGGGTACCTTTTCACTGTAGGTTCAAGCATTCCATCGATCTGACCCCAGACGCACCGCTACCTAATATACCATTCTATCATCACTCTCTATTATAAAATGAGTAGATCCATCATCATATCAAAGAACCGCTCCACAAGAGGCACATATGACCTATCTCATCGTCTTGTGGTATCCCTATCATGCTTGTGCAGAAGAAATATGGGACTTGGTGACTCTGCATTGATTACCAGGCCCTAAACAAAATCACCGTCAGGAACGGGTACTTGATTCCCCAAATCAACGATCTCCTTAATAAACTAAAGGGATCCAAATACTTCAGTAAGATTGATTTGAACTCTGGCTACCATCAAGTCCCAATAGAGCATACAGATGTATGGAAGACTGCCTTCAAGTCTAAAGAAGGTCTTTTTGAATGGTTGGTCATACCCTTTGGTTTGAAAAATCCCCCAACAACTTTCATGAGGTTGATAAACAATATCTTGTGGCCTTTCACCAATTATTTTGTAGTGTTGTAACTGGATGACATGCTCATCTACAACAAGACTTGGGAGAAACACTTGCATCACATTCTATAGGTTCTGCACACTCTGTGGTAGCACAAGCTATATGAAAACTTGGAAAAATGCTCCTTCGGCATGCACACAGTCCACTACCTAGGCTAAATTAGTGATTTTCATGGTGTGCATGTGGATCCAACTAAGATCCAATTCATCTATGAGTGATCAACCCCAACCATTCTCACTAAGATTCAAATATTCTTAGGCCTTGCCAATTTCTATCGTAGATTTGTGTTGGTATTCTTGAATATTGCATGGGCCCTCAACCAAATAAACAGAGGTGGTGGTAAGGGAAAATTTGTGTGGGTCTTGTCCCAACAAAAAGTGTTCGATGATAAAAGCAATGCTTGTGCTTCTCCCGGTGCTTTCATTACCTAACCTGCAATATCCTTTTGAGATCGAGAAAAATGCTTCAGAATATGTTGTGGGCACAATCATCACTCATCATGGCCACCTCGTGGTCTATCATAGTGAGACACTATCATATGCCATCCGTAATTACCTTACTTACAACAAATAAATGTACTCCATTGTGCAAGCCTTCCTCGAGTGGAGGAATCATATTCTTGGAAAGGATATAATCATCCACACTAGTTATAAGTCACTCCAATTCATGCAAAGACAAGGAAAATTCCAGAATGACTTCCATCAGAAGTGGTCCACATATTTCCAATAGTTCCACCTCAACATCGAGTATAAAATAGAAAGTACCAACTGAGTCATTTATTTCCATAACTGACCTCTAGTCATGGGACTCACCACAGTGCTTGATTCTTGTGGCCATGAGACCTTCATATGGCCCCACATCTATGAGATACATCCTAACTTCTCCAACACCTATTGTCACCAATTTCCATCACTAGGATGGGATTTTGATGCATCTAGTCCATCTATGTGTTCCATAAAGTGAGTGAGTGAAGATAATTTGGGAATTCCACTACATTCGGGTGGTAGGAAACTTCAACATGGAAAAAACCGTGGAAATTTTGAAGAGACATTTCTACTAGACAAAACTTTGACAAGATGTTAACAAGTATATATGGTCCTGCACTGCCTACATTATTTCCAAACCAACCATTAATAAACAAGGCATGTACACTCCTCTTCCTTCTCATGACAGGCCCTGGGAATCCATCTCAATGAGCCTTGCATCCACCAAGGAGGGAAATGACTGTGTTTTTTTGGTTTTTTATCACTTTTCCAAGATGGTGATTATGGCCGCCTGCAAGAAGAGAATCACAGTGGAGGGTACTTCCAAGATCTTCTTTGAATGACCGTGTGCCCACTTTGGGATCCAAAAAACCATTATCTCAGATCAGGGTAGATGGTTTCTCAGCACATTCTGGTCGAGCCTCTGGTCACTACTGGACACCAAGCTCACCAAGTCCACTTCCTTCCACCCCCAGATGGGATGTCAAACCGAGGTCGTCAATGGGATGATCGTGCACATACTTCACATGTACAATTCCAAGCACACCTGCACTTGCAATGAGAGTATTCCCTATTTTCATCACAACTAAAATAGATCCTTACATAGCTCAACTGACCACAACCCCTTTCAGGTGGGGTTGGTATTTCAACCATCGAGTCCCATGGATGTTACACTACCCCTTGTGGCCAACTAGGAAGATTCATCGCATGCTTCAACTGGAACTGACAAAGTCACTTGGTTCATTGAACGGATCCATCACATCCACCAACAGGTTCAGGATATTTTGCAGAAGTCCAATGCAAAGTACAAGCAATGTCGTGATCAACACTAGGTGCTACACCAGTTTTAGGTGCGAGACAAAGTTTGGTTGCATTTTCAGAAAGAACTCCTTACAGGGCCTCATCATAAGCTTCATCCACTCCATTATGGACCCTACACCATCACCCAGGTTGTGGGTGACAATTCTCTTGAGCTCAACTTTCCCCCATTCCTTGGATTGCACCTAGTAGTTAATGTGGACATCCTTAGGCCTTATTTTCCACCATTATTGGACACATATGAGATAGAAGAATAGTTTACACCAACAAATCTCAACCCTGGCAGCATAGAGTAAGCATCCAATAATAATATCATGGACACACAGGTCATGGGAATTAACCATCAGATGATCCAACTTTATTGGGTTTTCAAAGCAGGGAAACTTCTCCACCAAGGAAAGTGGCTCACCCAGGGCCAAAATCAACAGAATTTTCCTCATCTAATGGGGAAACTCAATGCAATGGAGACCATTGCTTCTTAAGAGGGGAGGATTGATCCAGAAGGTTATCGGTGGCCACCCAACTTGTCCAACTGGCTCAAAACAGTTCTTTGGCAACTTACTAGTTTTAGTAGTTTTTCGGTTTCTGAACTTCCGAGGCTATTTTGAGGGCCTAAACGATGTTTTTTCACGATAATGCACCTCAATGATAGCTGAAGTGTTAGAAAAACAGGATCATGGAACAATAAAATAAAAAAAAATGTTGAAATAAAACACATAATATACACAATACAATAGAGACACAGATATACGTGGTTCACCTAGTGTGGGCTACATCCACCATCGAAATTTCCAAGTCCTTCCTTTTTATTATCTAGCAAATGAAGGGATACAACCTAAAACACACTTGTTGTAACTTCCTCTTGTTTCTCTCATAGTATCCTCACTTATAATACAATATTCGCAATGATGCATAGCCACAATATAATTTCCCTCATAAAAGAGGGTTTTCATCTAGGGAAAAAAACCCTAACATAACTTCTACTGTCAGATATGAGACCTTATAATGAGCGGTCCAGATTTACTATGAAATCAAAATATACATTTAGAAGGAAAGTATTCCTTCCGGGGCTTCGCCCCCGAACCCCTACTTTCCCTCAGACCCCCCAACCGGGGAGATGACCCCCTCGAACCCCATAGGGGGTGCAAGCCCCACCTACAACTCCCCTGCATGGAGGGGTGTCTAGTATTTCAGGGTGTAAAGTCTTCATAGGGTATAAAAATAGTTGAAAACCAAAAACATCTTAATCAATAAGATAATCAGGCTCCACAACCAACAATCTCCCACTTGGAGACTAATCTCAACAACTCTATTGTTGTTGTATATGTTGTACTATGATCCTTCTTGGACTTGGAAAATTTCTCATATTCACTTGCATGCTTGAATACCAACTAAAATTGAGCAGGAACTGAATTTATCCTTGGTTACTCCCTTTATTAACATGAATGCAAGATTCTGGCTAGTGTGTATCTTTTCCAACTTCAAATGTCCATATTCCAAGATGGATCATATGAAAAGGTACCTTATTTGTATATTCTTATTCTTCGAATGGAAGGATTAGTTATTTGCAAGATGAATGGTACTCTCACTGTCACAGTATAACCTGCTATTCTATTTCTTCTTTCCCAATTCCTCTATAAACCTCTGTAACCAAATCATCTCTTTACTAGCCTCTCGAGAAACAACATACTCTTCCTCTATTGTTGAAAGTGAAATAACCTTTTTCAGTTTCAAAATCCAACTTACTATTGTTCCACCTATAGTAAAAACATACCCTGTGGTGCTCCTCCAGCTATCTTTATCACCTGCCATATCTGAATCAACGTATCCCTGTAGAATAGTGTCTAAACCTCCAAAACATAATGCATGAGTAGCAGTACCTCTCAAATACCTGAGAATCCACTTTACTTTCTCCCAATGTTATTTACCTAGATTGTTCATATACTTGCTCACAACTCCCACTGTATGTGCAATATTTGGTCTTGTGAAAACCATCACATACATCAAGATGCCAATTGTTGATGAATAAGGGACGTTGGACATGTATTCTATCTCCTCTCGTGTCTCAGGACAGTTTTCCTTAGTTAATTTGAAATGGTTGGCTAAAGGTGTACTAACTCATTTTTCATGCTGGACTCTAAAACTCTTGAACACATTCTCTATGTACTCACCCTAAGACAATGACAATTTGCAATTTTTCCTCTCTCTTGTTATTCTCATACCAAGTATTTTCTTTGCATCACCCAAATCCTTCATCGCAAATGAATTAGCTAATTTCGTATTGAGCACATTTATATCTTTCATATTAGACCCTACAACAAGCATGTCATCTACATACAATAGAAAGATAATATAGCTTCCATTTTATAACTTTTTTAAATAAACACAATGATCAGAATGCCATCTACTATAATCTTGTTCTTTCATAAACTTGTCAAACTTCAAATACCACTTCATTAGAGATTTCTTTAGGCCATACAAGCTCTTATTCAACCTGTATACCAAATTTTCCTTTCCTTTGACCTCATACCCTTGTGGTTACTACATATAAATCTCTTCCTACAAATCCCCATGGAGAAAAGTTGTTTTCACATTTAACTATTCAAAATGCAAATATTCTACTGCCACAAGACTTAAAATATTCCTAATTGAATTCATTTTAATAACAGGAGAAAATATTTCATCAAAATGTATACCTTCCTTTTGTGCAAACCCCTTTACAACAAGTCTAGCCTTGTACCATTTTTTCCCTCGATCTTCTTCCTTCAACTTGTAAACCCATTTATTCCGCAATGCTCTTTTTCCTACAGGAAACTTAACCAAATCCCAAGTCTGATTATTTTCTAGGGAATCCATTTCCTCTTTCATGCATTACTCCTACTTATTTTTAGTGTCTACATGTATTACCTCTTCATAACATTCTGATTCACCAGAATCAGTAAATAATAACTAATACAATGAAGGAGAGTATCATTCAGGGGGTCTACTTAACTTGGTAGATCTTCTAACAACACTTACATGAGTTTGAGGTACATGTTGCTCATGTTGTGGTACATTTTGATTTTCTTGTACCTATGGAATTTCTTTTTCAGTGATC
>JASDQU010104211.1:171319-185954 GCA_032191745.1 Picea mariana | reverse complement strand
CATATATGTGATTGATGTTGAATGTGCCATTGCTTATTTCCCTGCATTATTGTGATCATCATTCAGTGTTTCTGCAAAGAGTTTAAAAGAAGCATAATTGTTTAAGCTCGGTAACAACTGATTCACCCCCCCCTCTTAGTTGTTCAACAGGGAGTTCATCGGAAAATTTGTCATTGTGTATTTGGATGACATACTGGTTTACAGTAAGACAGTGGCAGAGAATCTGAAGCATTTGGCTACAGTGATGCAGAAACTACAGCAGGAGAAGTTGTTGATAAACTTGAAGAAGTCCTAATTTATGAAGACAGAGCTCATTTACTTGGGTTTTGTTATTTCGTCAAATGAGTTGAGGATGGATCCAGATTAGGTGGAAGTAATTAATAATTGGCCATCACCAAAGAATATCTTTGAGGTGAGAAGTTTTCATGGATTGGCTAGTGTCTACCAGAAGTTCATTATGAATTTCAGTGGAATTAGCACAGCGATGATGGATACCGTGAAGAAAAGGCACAACTATTTTCACTCGACTGAAGAGGCTGAGAAAAGTTTTAATCTATTGAAGAGGAAGATCACGGAACAACCAGTTTTAGTGTTGCTGCATTTCCGAAAGACATTTCAGGTGAAATGTGATGCAAGTGGATTTGCAATAGGGGCAGTCTTGAATCAGGAAGACAGGCCGATAGCATATTTTAGCGAGAAGCTAAATGAAGTGAAATTGAAGTACTCCACTTATGATAAGGAGTTTTATGTTATCATTCAAGCATTGAAGAAATGGAGGCATTACTTGATCCCGAAAGAGTTTGTCTTGTACAGTGACAATCATGCACTGCAGTTTGTGACTCAATAGGAGAAGTTGAATCAGAAACATGTCAAATGGGTTGAGTATATGCAGAATTTCACTTTTGTGATTAAACATATTTCAAGTACTGCTAACAAAGTTGTTGATTCTTTGAGTAGGAAGTGTTTGTTGTTGCAGGAGTTCAAAGTAAAAACATTGGGTTTTGATGATCTCAGGGACATGTACGCATATGATCCAGGTTTCAGGGAAGCGTATGAAGCAGCTGAGAATCCAGTTCTCAGAGATAGAAGCCAGTGGATAGAGTACATGATCCAGGAAGGATTACTGTTTAGAGGTAATCAACTGTGTATTCCGAAATGCTCCATGAGGGAGAATCTGCTGAAGGAGAAACACAGTGGAGGATTGGCAGGGCATTTTGGTCACGGAAAGACATTCGCAAAGCTGAATGAGTCATATTTTTGGCTGGGAATGCGAGCAGATGTCAAGAGATTTGTGGACAGATGCAGAATTTGCCAGCATTCGAAGGGAAGAAAACAGAATGCAGGGTTCTATCAACCATTTCCCATACCAGAAAGGCTGTGGGATGCGATTAGCATGGATTTTGTATTGGGGTTGCCAAGGAAACAAAGAGAGTGTGATTCAATATTTGTGGTGGTGGATAGATTTTCCAAAATGGCACACTTCATTCCATGTCAAAAGACCAGTGATGCAACTCACATTGCGAATCTGTTTTTCAAAGAGGTCATTCAACTTCATGGGTTGCTGAGGAGTATAGTTTCGGATCGAGATACAAAGTTCATAGGGAATTTTTGGAGGACCCTAAGGAAGAAGCTAGGAACTAACATGTTTTTTAGTTCAGCGTATCATCCTCAGACGAATGGACAAACAAAAGTGGTGAATAGAAGTCTGGGAGACTTGCTGAGAAGCTTGGTGACAGAGCACCATACCCAGTGGGACTACATATTGCTGCAGGCAGAGTTTGCGTATAATGACTTAGTTAATAGGAGAACAGGGTAGAGTCCATTTTGGATTGTCTATGGCATGCAGCCGAGAGGAATTTCTGAACTGAGGGATTCAGAATAGACTGCAACTAGGAGCGCTAGTGCAAAAGAATTTGCAGAGGCGATGAAATAACTTCACAGCCAGGTGAAGGAGCGGTTACAGAATTCATGTCAGGAATATAAACGCAGAACATATCAACATATAAGACAGCTTCAGTTTGAGGTTGGTGATCTGGTTCTGGCACATTTGAGAAGAGAAAGGTTCTCAAGAAGAACATATAATAAGTTGAAGATGAAGAAAATCGGACCATGCAGGGTCTTGAGAAAATTTGGGGCGAATGCATATGAGATTGAATTACCCAATGGGATCAGAATTTCTCCGATATTCAATATCTCAGATTTGTACCCATATAAGGCTAGGGAAGTAGAGACTGGAGATGAGCAGCTAGTGATCCAGTGGACAATGCAGATGCCAGTTGCAAAGAAGCCACAGATGGAATGCATACTGGACAAGAGGGTCAGTAAGAAGACTAGATGGAAAGAATACTTTGAGTATCTGGTCAAATGGAAGAACCATCCAGTTGAAGATGCCAGCTGGGAGACTGAAGAAGAAATACAGGAGCATGGACAGACCGTGTAGGAGCTCATGGATAGGAGCCCATGAAATTTTTCAAGCGAGGGAGTATGATGCAAGAGCATCACGAATATCAAGCGAGCCAGCACGGAAGGCAAGAGACAGTTGGACGAGCCAACACAAATTTTGAGTTTCTCTTGGATTTGATGCGCAAACATTAATGTGGAAATTCAATGAAGTGCACTTGTATATTGTAATCAGACCTTGAGCCTTTAACTCTCGTCCTTAGTAGGTAGAAGGCATTTAAAGTAGCTAATGCAGGTAGATAGAATTTAATTCTAGAATAGACAACTTTTGAGATCACAAGAGGGAAATGGGATATAGACACCCTCATTGTGTATTGTATCATTAGAATGAAGCATTTGAGCAAGAGCATGCAGAGAGCTGTGTAAGAACACCCATGTACTGATATTTGAATTAATAGAAGAGTTTGATTCAAATTCATGGTTCTGTGTTTGTTCTCTGTATATTGATGTTGAATGATGTGCTCATGAATGTTTTCTTCCTATTATACATTTGCTTTATGTGTTGTGTATATGATTCCATGTTTGAGTTTGAAGTCTGAAAGGAAGAAGGAATGAGTTTCACTTTTTTCTCTATCTCAACTGAGAGTTCCTGCAAGGAGTGCAGTCGAATCATCCACAAGGAGTGCGTTGATAGAGGGTTCAGATAGAGATAACTTTTGTTCTCATCTCCACAGAAGTGCATATAGGTACAAGAGCCGTGCAAGGAGTGCGTAGGCCAAGGGAAGTATCAGGGTCATGAACCTAAGCAAGAGTTAAAGGACTGCTGCTGCAGGAGTGCGCAGGGTCGAAGGAATTCAACACTTAGACGTGTTTGAAGGTTTCCGCAAGGAGTGCGCGTAAGAGTCCTTTCCGAGACTCGGAGTTACAAGAAATCTCAGGAAGGATAGGGCTTTCAAGGTTGTTGAAGGACAGCACAGAGGAGTTGTGCCTTGGAAGTTCATAGAAGCATCACAAGTTTGCACGCTGGGTGGATGAGTTCTGTGGAAGAACACTCAGTCACTTCACAAGTTTCATCAGGAGGAACGGACAGTCAGAATTCTCCGAGGAGAATTCATGAATTTTCGTGAGCCGTCAGATCTCACAGAGGTGCAGGGGAGATACGGCATCACATTCTCAAAAGGGTTGAAGCTCAGGAGGGGCAGGGCTGTAGATCCAAGCCACAAGGGTCGTCGAATTCACACGTGAAATTGTGTATCGGGGTTTTGTGGGTTGAAGTCCCATGAATATAGCAGTAGGAGTCGTGATATCACAAAATGCAGTATCCCGACAGTCAAAGGAATAGTGTGGGGCCACAGGAGTTAGTGGAGTGGACAGGTGGCACGAGTTTCAGAATTTTGCAGGGTGAAGTGCCAAAAACATCGCATCAGGATTCGCGATACTGCGAAATCCGAAATGTCGATGGAGTGAAGGTTTTGAAAGGTCAACTTGTGTGTGTGTCAGAGTTTCGGTGTATCGGGGTTCGGGAGTTGGTAAAGCAAGTTGCGTGACATTGCGAGTGGAGAAATCGTGATAGAAGAAATCCTGATAGGAGAAGGGAAAGGTCAGCGTTGACTATTGTCGGGTTTCGAAGGTTCAAGAGACCGATGCTCGACCTTTGGATTCGCGAAGTCGCAAAGTCCAATCTCCTGATTGTAAAGGAGGGGGATCCTACGAGGATTGTTGTGGGTGCAGATTTCCCGATAAGGAAATAGAGGAACGTTAGAGTTCTTCGAGCTGCGATAAAGGAGAAGATCCTGTGAGTGGGCGTGCTTGCGAGCACGCGCTGCATCAGGAGGTTCGACTACCTATCTAGGATCTCAAATTTGAACTTCAATCTTTAGATTTCAATCAGATCTTGTAGATACAACTTAATTGTTATTGCTGAATTAAAGTGTGTAAGTATTTCTTCAAACTAAGTGGAGTTGGGTTGATGTGTCAGTTCATACTCCTGATCAATTAAAATTTAACAAAAAACATTTTTCTTATCAAAATATAACAACTTATTACAGGTGGCAGCAGTGCATCTAACTAAACCAAAACAAAATTCCATTAGTGCAATTGGAACTCATTGTTGATAACTGAAGTAAAATAGATGAATATAAAAAAGTCTTCATAAGTTGTTCCTGGAAGTAAAAGTTTCATGGATGTCCAAGTAAATCCAAACTGGAGACCAACCATTAACACAAGAAAAAAACTCACCCATAATTTGGCGAATTTATGGGAAACAATGCCTCAAATATCTCTTCAATTCTCCCAAACTATGATACCTATGTAAAATGTGAGAGAGGTTTTAGTGAGTGGGTGCATTTCTAAAAAAAATGTATTTTGGGTTTCACAAATTCACCTTCAACTGTTCAGAAGGTGCGTTGAAATCCAATGACTAAAACATGGAAAAGAAAAGCAGTTGGTGAATTTCTGGGAAAAATGGCCTCAAATATCTCTTCTATTATCTCAAACCATGATACTTGTGTAAAACCCAAGAGAATGTTTTGTGAATGGGCTTGTTACCAAAAAAAAACTCTTTTGGTTTTCATAAATTCACCTCTAGTGATTCAAAAGGTGCACCGAAATCCAATGACTAAAACAGGGAAACAACATTTTTTTCAGAAAATTTGGGCATCAACTTTTGATTTTTATTCTATAGATATTGATACTTTCCTTGTAATGTTGCTTGTTTTACTTCAAATTTTTTATTTGGTTGTTGCATGGTAATGGTCATAGGCTTATCCTCATAATTTCTAGGTGATAGTGGGCCTGTTGGGATGGCATGCTCTTTTTCTTCTCTGATATGTACCCTACCACTTTACTTTTCCTATTATTTTTCTATAGGGGTCCTTAATTGTATTTGAGTAATCTCTTCCCTTTGTGGAGTGATGGATTTTTCCTTCTTATATTGGGTTCCTCCTTTTTTAGGTGTGGTCTTCCTTTTATTTTGTTAGGAAGCTTTAGATGAACACCCAGGTTCAGGGGGAAACCCTAACTACTTCTGTTGGAAGTGATGGTTGAATGTATGCATTGTTTTGGGATCCCTTACCACCCAGAATAATTACTACACATGATCTTGTGATAATAAGAACTCAAGGCGCAAACATGCATAATCTTTAGCACAAATTTTGTAATGATTGTTAAACTGGTGGAAACATGCATGATCTTGAGTACACAAAGAGATGCAAATGCATGTGAGGTGCCAACACATCTTAATTCAAACTTTTAAATATTTTTGAATGTTAAAACTCATAAAACAACGCATTTTCTGTTATTTGCAAGAATAAATGTATTCTTGCAATCAATGTCTTTTTGCATCAAAGGCCTCAGTTAACCTATTTGCAACCCAATAGTGGAATAACTATGGTGATGTGTCTTATTCAATTCAAACCATGACTTGTATTAACTTATAAAGAGAAAGGAAATGATGAAAAACAAATAGGAAAATAAAAACAAATTAAAATGACTCAACACACGATGGAAGAGAAACTAAGTAAAAAACTGGGTTGATAGATGGATGGGTTGATGGAGGAATAGAAGGAAGAGGTGAAGACCTAGGATTTAACAAATCCAAGTGTCTCTAAGTTAGCATCTCAATCAATATATGAATCCATACTCTCATCCACTGTTATACATCTATCCAAACATATTAAGTGTTCTTATGAATCCATCTCTATCCATATTCTCCATGACTCATCTATTGAACCATTCTAAAATTATATTTATCAAATACATGTAACATCATTTTGAAACACTTCAAACTACTTGAAAGATAAATAATTGATTTGCATAGTTGTTTCCTAGACTCCCCCTGTTCAATATTCATATTACATGGGAGTCTCCAAGCTAGGTGGCTTAGAAAAATACCCTCTCTGATGTGGAGTAATCTTCCTCTCCATCTGTGGATACCTCTTCCTTTTCATCCTCTTTCTGAATTTCATCATTTTCCCGAGTTTTGACATCTTCTTCTTCATCCTCTACTTGAATTTTGACACTTTCCTCTTTGTTTGTAAATTCATCATGGTCTTGTGTTGTTGCAAATTCTGTAAGTACAATTCCTTGTCCTTGTTCTTCATTTACCTTCTCTTCTTGTTTTTCACTTATTCTCCAAGCCTTCTTGTATCTATCATCAATATTTTATTTCATGGGAGGATTGTATCTACAGTTTTGAGATATGTGTCCATAGTTGTAGAATTTGTAACATTCAATATTATGTGGAGCCACATAAGCATTTCCTGCATTATCATTTCTTTCATAATCCCTACAATCAACAACTTTATGTCCAAAGTTAGTAAAATTAAAACAATGAACATAAAATAAATTTATATAACTCAAAGTGAATGATCTTCTTTGTGGTGTAGTCCTTCTGAAATCATGCCTTGGCTCATCAAAATATTATCTTTGGATGTTTCTTTCACAATGATTGAAGCTTCTTTGTTTCCTAAATCCATAAGGTCTTCTATATTCATTCCTTTCTGAGTCTTGTTGACCATGATTCCTTCCTTTGAGAACTTCTACATAACTCCTTTGTTATGTTGCTTTCATCATGGAGCTTGAACCTTCCTAAAAATGAACATTCTTGTATCCTAGTCCATATTTTTCACTATATGGCCTTTGACTGTTGAGAATGTTTTCTAATACTTGAGAACTTTTCAAGTTCTTTTTGAGCTTGTTGACTTGAATGTCATGATTTCCTTTTCAAGCTTATCAAACTCTTTTTCTTTATTTTGATATTCCCTTTTCCCTATTGATATTCCTTTTCTTTCTTGGGATCTTCCTCTTCATCACTATCTCACTTCTTGGCATAAGGACACTTATTTGCAAAAATGACAATTTTACCACAATTAAATTTTTTTAAGGGAAGCATACCTTAGTACTTGTTGGTTCCTTTCTTCAAATTCCTTATGAATTTGGAAATTTCTTCATCTTCCTATGAATCATCGTTGAAACTACAATCTGACTTTGACTTTGGATTTTTATTCTTCTTTGTCCTTTTGGATGCTTTAAAAGTTGCTTCTTTTGTGGATGGATTTTCTTGTATTGTTCTCATTTCATAACCTGTAAATATTCCATGTAGCTCATCCATGCTTATCGTAACCAGATATTGTCTTTCTTCTTGCATTGAAATATTAGGATCAAATCTCATTGGAAGAGATCTCAATAATTTTTGAACAATTATAGATTTGTCAACTTCTTCTCCCAATCTTTTAATTGCATTCATTTTTTCATCAACTCATAAAAAGTAAGATGAAATATTTTCATCTTCCTTCATATTCGACTGTTCAAATTGACCTCTATAAGTTTGAAGCTTGTCTTCCTTAACTTTGACATCCTCTACATAAACATTCTGACGTTTGTCCCATATTTTCTTTGCAGAATCATAATGCATAACCTTGAGATATACTGAATCAAACAGACCATTCATGCTAGCATTTTTAGCTCTTGAATTATTTTGACTGATTTTCTTTCCATAGTTATCTATTGGAGGAGTGGCATGATATTTGTATTCGTCTACTACCGATTTCCAAACATCAAATCCATGTGCTTGTACATATGTTTTCATCATTTTTCTCCATAATTCATACTTATGTCCATCAAACTATGGTATTCCATTCTTATACAAATTGTTTCTCTCCATGATCTTCCTTCCAGTGATTAAATGTTTTCCTAAAGGAGCTTGCTCTAATACTAATTGATGGAATACTGAGAGGGGCAGGGGTGAATCAATATGAGCACTTTATAACAATTTTAACGATAATATTTATTATTTTAACTTATTCAACAATTTTCATCAGTTCATCATCAATATATTATTGCATCATAAACATTATCATCCATCAGTGCATAATAAACAACCATAGACACACCCATAAATACACAGTACACCAATATTTACGTGGAAACCCAATGTGGAAGAAAACCGCATAATGGTTTTCGTATATGTCAAAGAATTACATTCAAGGAAGCACCAACTTCCAATTATCCAACTCCAACTGGAAGGAAGCACCAACCCCCTATATTCTCAAGTTCCAACCTAAAGGAAGCTCCAAATACCTAATTCTCATGCTCCAACCAGAAGGAGGCTCCAACCCCCAGAGTTATTCGACTCCAACCAAAAGGTGGATACAACCACCTAGTTATCAGGGTCCAACCTAAAGGTAGCTCCAACTACATGATTCTTTGGATCCAACCGGAAGGAGGATACAAACCCATTTCCTTTCCCCATCCAACTTCCCTGAAATATAACTGCCAAAAGGATACTACCACTGTCACTCTGTCACTCTGAAACCTGTCACATAAACCTATACCAAAAACCTGTAACAACATGTACCACCAACCTGTACCAATATGTACTAATGACCAATACCAACCTGTACCAAAAACCTGTATCAACCACCTGTTAATCTCAACCCGTCACATCAATCTCATCAACCAAACCAAATATAATCACATAGATCAACCAACAAGACGACTCTCAATCATATGAACAATATAATACAAATGTGCATCAACCTAAACCACTCACAACAACTCATAACCATCACAAAAATATACCAAGATCAATATGTTCTTATAATAATATGCCAAAACATGTATAACACATCATCCATAAACCATGTTCCAAGAACAAGTGTGTCAACTGTACCAAACTATGCGTCATCAAGATACACCAACATCACCATAACATGTACCTCATGTATGTGCCAAATCTCTCAATCATGTACTTGAACTATATACCAAAAAATACACCGAAATAACCAACAAGAGACCTCTAACAATACGTCACACTATCCACAAAATAAATGCAATAAATCATTACATAAAACCATGTTTTATACACCATTATGTCACCCTTTGTTAAGTGTCACACTTCACCTTGCTAAGTGTCTCATTTCACCCTGCTTGGTGTCGCAAGTGTTGCAAATTCCATGTTCCATTATACTAAGTGTCACACCTTATTTTTCGCACTTTCCTAAGTATTTCCACCTAAAAAGAATGCATGAATAATCCATTACATCCCTTTGAGATTCAAGAATAAGAAGACACATTCAAACCATGACAATTTGGTCTTTTTCACTCCGTATTGACTTCGTTTGACCACGATCACTCCTATTTTCACTCTAGGGGAGTGACCATTCCCTTGGAACAATGTTAGGGGGGTGACCAAGTCGTTCTATCTACCTTTATAGGGGAGAAACCATGTAGATTTTTTCAAATACCATGAATCTAGGGGTACTCTTTCGAGGACTTTATGTATGGTTCTTGGTTTGTTTTCTTGTTTGCATCAAGATAAAATTTGAGCCTCTTTCTATCCTATATTGGGAGTAAGAATAACCATAAAGATAACTCAAATCCTAACCTAATCCACCTTATCCTCAACCATGTTCCTTATTTACCCTAGTGGTTAACCCTTTCTGCATCTATATAACCAGGCCATTTTAGAATGAGAGGGGGATGGGAAAGAAGCATACAAAACTTATGATCTTGTCAAGGAGTGTCAAACCTTTGTATATGTGAATACATTGAGTTGGATTCATGTTCAAGGGATTAAGAAAGAATCTTGGAGGATTGCAACATCATCAAGTTGTAAAGTTCTTGCTTTTCATTGAATATAAGAACTTGGCCTATTTCTCTTATACTTTCTTGTTCTTTTCTTGTCTATTTGATTACTTGGTGTAAGTTATCAATTGGTAGGGTTTCTATTACCTAATCATAGATAGTAGTAGAAGGAGTTTTCTTTGTTCTTGTAGGCTTGACTTCATGAGGGATCTTCTTGGATTGGAGCTCGACCATTGGACAAATGATGACAAGCATCAGAAATCAGGTGCACATACCTTCTCTCCTTCTTTATCAACCCTCCCACCATAAAATAGAATAGTTAGTTAGGAGGATGTTAATGTCCATTTGTTACAGGTTATATCACTTGTAGGAAACCCAAGTGAGGGGAACTCAACCTGTCTACAGAGGGAGAATTCTCAACACACCATGTGAAAAAACTTCATTGTTATAAAAATTCAAACATGTATCACTCATAATCCAACACCACTAAAACATTCCTCTCACAATGCACCATAAGATATGCCAATAAATCAAGCTAACTATACTAGAAATTTAATTCAATAGATCTACCTAAGAAAAATCACTACAACAAGAACCATACAACTAATTGGACCTCTAGATGAATACCCAAGCTCACAAGACCATACCTAAACCACGTGAAAACATATTCCTCAATTATATCCCAATTATGTATGCCAACTACAAAAACAAAATACACCAACATTGTACCTCTATAGATATTTCTCATACAGTATGTACCATACATCCAACAGTCCCCTTAGGGAAAATCCTCAATTTCCCATGTCCATATCCCAAGATATCACCAAAAACCAACTTCAATACAAGAATATAACATACATTTTCTTTATGTAGATATATTTGATGTACCTGAGCAATATCATACCTTCATGTAGCCTCTCCTTAGCTCCTACAACTTGCAACCCATATCATCTTCCATATCAAGTAGTGCATCGCAGGGCGAAGCTGGGTGTTGCACGTGTACTTGCATGACATGGTGTATGTAACCCATGGGTATTCCTCAAGAGACATTTATCGTATGACCAGATATCAAATAAATTAGGGTTTTTCATGGCTTTCCCTCTTTCTTCTTCCACTGCGAAACACTTTTCGCCGCTCTTCCTTCGCTACATCAGACTTGTGCAACTTTAGATGTATGAATGAGTACCTGCAACAAAAATTTCACAAGATAGATATTCAATATGTTCAATAGGTGTTAATGAGAGTCTCTTGCTCTCTTATTTATACTCTCCAAGTGCCTTCCATTAGGGGTCATCTTCTAACTATTTTACCCAACTTCCCTCTTTTAGGAATAACCCAATTTCTTGTTGCATCTACTTTACCCATAATTAGTAAACTCACCACTTCTTGTTTTAGCTAATTATTTTTTAATTATTTTCTTATTTCAACAACTTTACCCATAATTAACTTGTAGTTGAAATCACTTTGACTAGTAAAATTCTTGATGACTTTCTAGGAGCTTCTAGAATAATTTACTCTTTGTTGACCTTCTAGGGGCTTCTAGAATATTCATGAGGGTCCTCCAACTTCACAAAGCCTTATCTCCTCAACCGTGAGGAACCATGTGACGTACCACATATCACCAGAAATGACACAACATGTACTATCCATATATGATAGTCTTCACTGCAATTCCACTAATCTTCTTGTCCATATTAATCATACAAAATCAAGTTCCTTAACCACATCTCTACGAATACCAAAATTTTCTACCAAGTTTTCTTCAAGGGTTGAAATCACTCTCTAAGGGTTTAAATCAATCTACAAGATCGGTCTCCAAGGGTTGAAATCAATGAAAACCAATTTTCCAAATTAACTATCCAACATAATCAACCATCAAGAATCTAATCAAGATCCTAAAAATAATTGTTAATGATCGCCAAAGAAATTGAAATCTATCCCTCCCTAATGCTCTATGGGATGATAGGGTGAAACCTAAATTCTCTCTTGGGAATTATTCCTTTTTTTTGGTCTACAGATAAAAAGAAAACCTGTATACCCATGGATTCTTACCTTCATTACAAATTTCCCAATCTATTCAAGATAAAGAGTTCCTATTAATTCAACAAAGGTTGAATATGCTTCTAAACTAGAGGAAAATAGGGAAAAATCCAAAAAGAACTTGATGCAACATCAAGAAGTAATAAAAATATGGTTTGATAAATCATTTGTAGCAAACAATATTTTAAAGAGGGTGATCTCGTCCTCAAGTGGGATAAGGAGAATGATATTAAAGGGAAGCATACAAAATTCCCGAAACATTGCCTAGGTCTGTTTCATATCCATCAAAAAATTGGACTAGGAACGTTCATACTTAAGACATTGTAGGGAGATGAGGAGGAGCTCCCTGTCAATGGACAAGTTCTTAAATGATACTTCTCCTAATCACCTCCAGGTGATGTATTTTTGTACATAATAGGTTTACTTTTATTTTTGTAAATATTTTTGAAATAAAATTTCCTTTTTCCTTTTTCCTTTTTTTCAAATTATATTTATTTTACTACCATAATAAAGCCTCTACTAAATTTTTTCAAGTTTTGCTTATTGGGGTTTGTGTTGCAAGCTAAGAACTCAATTTTCACAGGGATAAATATTTGGGTGACTTGATGAAGAAGAAACACCTTGCATTTGGTACACAAGAAACGCGTTATAACTTATGGTCACATTTCTTGGAAAGAATTCATGATACTCTATTATCGGAGAAGCCTAAGATTATGTATAAAATAGATTCAAATGATTAAATTGAAAATATATTTGTTCTCTATGTAATCACTCCCACTTTCACTCAGACCTGCATATCAAATAAAATATTGTATCACCCCACTTTCCAAGCACCCATTATACAAAAATTATACATATATTACAAATTTGAAAGGTGAAATATACATCTTAAATGAATGGGAAGTTGAAAGAACTAATAATGGTGTGGGAAGAACAAGTAAACATGTTGGGGATATGGACACTCGGTGGTAATGGGGCCATGCTTCTTTGATACCAAGGTAACTTTGTCAAGGCTATTGATGCCTGCTGGCAGTGAAGCAATGCCTGGAGAAAAGAGACGAGGAACACACAACTATCTATAAATAGTCAAGAACATGATTGTGTGGTCTCTCTCTCCTCTCAGATGTATAAAATCAGTTCCTATAGTTATAATCATGAATATCATAAAGATTGTTACTAAATTCTTGTATTTCAGAAAGAGAGAGTGTTGTGGGGCCCACTATATAGATCAATCTATAAAATTTTCAAAAAATATGCAGTTAAGGATTCATAGTATGAAGTTCAATATGAAACAGAGATAACTGGTTCTCCCAAAAATTCTCCATTTGTTATGACACACGCAAAAACTCACTAAAGATATCAAGTTTTAGTGGGTACCCATACTACCAAAATGTTCCAAGGTACTACTCTCCTTACCTTAATGGTTATTCACTTTTGAGATTGATGTTTGTATGCAGTCACCAAAAACATTTTGATGCAAAGTTTGTTAATACTACTCAAATCCACCATAATAGATCCTTTCCAGATGACCCCAATATCCTTAAAACCTTTTTGGAATTGAAACCATTCTCAATTATTTAAACCCAAAATCCTCATTCATGTGACCTCAATCAGATATCATCGGCACTTGACTTAGGACCCATAACGGTTTCTCAAATTTGATATTCTCAGTGACGACGTATTAACAACATCATCATCGACGAATCATTATAGAGGCATGCATGTGGTAAGCTATTTGTTTATTCTGACAACATTATATGCGACATGATTGATTGCTCGATTTTCAGAAGGGAATTAGTCCTTTATATAACACGAGGGAGAGGTGGTCCCCAACACTCCCTAGTACTTTAATGCAATATAATACGACATCTATAGAATACTACATGTCCACATGGATGTAAAGACCGTCATTTAATTTTAAACTACCATTGAATTAAAACAAAACAGTAAATTTGAAATTTACTCAAAATTCACTTAATCTAGCACCATCAATCCAATATTTCAATAAATAAAATTTACTAACCATTTACATACCTCACTCTGATGCTATCCTCCGCTTGATGCTATCCGCTGCTTGAACCTGACGCTGCTCCTTAGGACACCCCAAAACCAGCCACCCTACCGACTAGTACGCCTAGCCCTAGGACATCAATGGATGTCCTAGCCCTCCGAGCCCAAAACCTCTTCAGCCCCCGGTGCACTGTAAATCCCACTGTAAAATTTCACTCTGTCCCAATACTCCCAGTTCTCCACTCTCTCGAATGCATGAATGAATCCCCCCCCTTCATCATCCTTCTCCACTTCCCTTATTCCTCCTTCACCGCCCTCGCACATTTAATTCCCCCACCAAATACCTTATCCCTTTATTAATGCCTTATCCATTCATTTATTACTTATTAATTGTCTTATCCTTTTATTTAAATGTTTCCCTTTTATGTATTGGTTACGTTATCCCCCTATGGGATACGTAACCCCATTAACATTATATTTTATTTTCCCCCCTTGTTTAATACTTAAATAATCAATTAATTAATTAATAATCAAATTAATCACTAACCTTTAATTAAAGAGTTAATCATACTTAAGCTAATCATAGTCAAAAATAATTAAT
>JASDQU010104211.1:129094-171219 GCA_032191745.1 Picea mariana | reverse complement strand
GGTGATCTTCACCTTTGAGTTGGACGCATAGTCCCTTAAGGCAAAACACCTGGTCATGCCTTCCAACCATGCCTCCGCGCGTTCATTGGCGCATCCTCCGGCAAACTCCGGAAGTTTGATCTTTTGCAACTCTCGCGTGATGTCTTCAGGTGGAGGTTCTCCCCCTAAATCCCTCGACGCTTCTGGATTACCCGCTCCAGATGGTGGGGGTTCCACTTCAGTCCCTGCCGGTTGTCACCCCTTTAAAGTCTCGTTGATGGCTTCCAACAAGCGTAGTATGAGGGCGAGTTCGGGCGATGGTGGTGGTGGCGCTGGCGGTACTTGCGACGACGCTTCCTAGCCTCGACCTCCTCGAGTCCTGACCATCCTGTGTGCTTTGACCTGCATCAACCAAAGTTGTCAGGGTGAGTTCCAGGATGTTTTAAATTGGTGCTACTAAAATTTAGAAACAGGGTTAGGCGTAAGTTTTCTTTACTTGTCTGTGAACAGACATTACTCCATCAGGGGATTGGCTCGGTTAGGGTTAGGTTTAAGCATCTAAGCTTCGTTTCATCGTCCCTACGAAAACAACTATTGGTTTTCTTTGCCCTGTGGCTATGCTAGCTTTGCGCTTCACTCGCGACTTCCTAGGCTTACACTCCTAGTGCATATGCCGCCTCGTTCCCGCTTGGGCTAGTCTGAGCCCTTTTAGTTTACGATTACAATTTGACTAAAAATAACTTTCTTCCTTATGTTTATTAATTTGCGCCGGGAGGTGTACACCTACTGACAATGGGCACAATCAATGATCTTTTAATATTAATTAACCTAAAACCATTATCTGATGGTTATGTACTGAAGATGCTGGCATATTCTTAGTCGTCCTCCAATATCAATGGGTCCGATTTATCATTCATAACTTTCTTGCATTTATCGCAGCATCCGTTAGCACGTTTACTTTTTAATATTTACCTAATCCCATAAAATGTTTTAAGGTTATATAATTACTACGTTTAAATGATTAATTAGGATTAAATCGTGGCATCTAAATAATTATCCCCGTCTACCAGCCGCGTTTCTGCGTTCGCCAACGCTATGTACCCTTTGGCATTAGTTTTCTTCTTAAGGCGCTTTACTTGGTGGGTGGTCTTGGGTATGATGGTTGAAGTGTTTAAATGTTAAATTAATTGCAAAAGAACAACGCATGGCGCGTTGGTAGGTCAACCATTGTTAAAGATTTCACAGTGGAAGGAGGTTCGCGGTTCAATTCCCACAAACTCCATAAATTTTCTTTTCTTTTACTTAAATATAAAAAAAATTAATATGCCCAATTAGTTTTTAATTTAATTAATTTAATTAATATATATTGCTTTAATTTAGTGCTTCAATTTAATTTACTTAATTTTAACTTTATTTATTTAAAATTTAAATAAAATAAAATTTTTGAAACCTCTTTTAAAATAAAATAAAAAATTTTAACCATTAATATATTATAGTTAAAATAATAATAAATAAATAAAAAAATAACAAAAGAAATAATAAAAAAAAACAATAAAATAATAGGAAGTCTACGTTTTATTTCTGGTGGGGCGTTGGCATGTGGCATGCGGCATGCGTTGTGTTCGCATGCATGCCTCGTGTATTAAGTAGTTATCTCCATCTTTATTATTTTTGAATGCCTACCATCTTGGAGTTCGGAAACTCTCAGAAGGGTAAAGTAGTTTATGCCATGGAGTTGGCCTTGTCTATGGAGATTCTGGCAACGATGCAGAATTGTTCAGCGTTGCAGGCTTTAGCGTATTTGCTGAATTTTGACAAAATTGTGAAGAAGATTGAAGTTGTGGCTCAGCGGTTCAGTTGAGGAGATTGTCAGCTGGTCAGTTGGGAATTGGGCTCGTCAAGGATCAAGAATTGTTAAATTTTAGGCTTCAAGCTTCCTGAATCCTATGGACGGGTCCTGACTGGCCTTCCCCGCGCAACCCATTTCGACTCACTGAAAAGATGTTTCCCTGATCCGGGTAACCGTCAAAACCTGAAAATAAATCAACCTAATGTAGTTTAAATTATGAACACTACAGCTGGGTAGCTTGAATATTTGCCTTGAGAATAATGACAAGCTAGGGTAGAGTTCAAAGCCTAATTATTGATCAAGAGTACACATGTCGGGTTTTTTTTTTTTTTTAAGGTACCAGAGAGGCTGAAGGGGCTCTGCGTCAATACGTCTCTTAACCATTCTGTTTTTGGCTCTCTCATTTTGTGTAGTGTCTGATTGCTGTAGTAATCAGAACTGATGTTTGATTTTGTAAGGGAAATGATGAGGGGTGTCCACTCACTGGTTTTTACTTATTGTTTGTATTTATTTATTTTTTTACTTTTTCCCATTCTTTATACTCCATTGGTTCAATCTGTCCACGGCCTCTGCATATCTCTTTTTACCATCGCGATCCCTGTTTCCAGACCATTACGTCTCAGCCATTGCAGAGGCTCTCGACCAGATTCAGCCATCCATACCTGTCCTGTCTGATTGTTCAGACCAGAGGGCCACCTCTCCTCCCAAGACCAGCTCTGATTCTTCCTCACTCAGTCGATAACTGATATCGCAGTCGTAAATTCTTTGCCATGTATTGAAGGGTGCGCACCATGAGCCACCATTGCCGCCATTGTAATTAAAAGGTTGTCGGGAGCGTCGCTTATCCGCTTATCGTAGCGGCTATCGTTACCAAGCCAACCTCCATGGCCACAGTCAAGATAATAGAAATCCGTCGATGAAACGATGGCTCGATATCCGGTGGTAGTAATGCGCTTCGTGTTGTTGGGGCCGTTGTTCCACGTCTGGAGAATTCGTGGTTTCCCTGGTCAAAATTTGGGGTCTCACCTTCACAGTGTCATCCAGCAACACGTCCTCCCAATAGATTGCGGTCTTGTTGTGAGCAGTAAGGTAGGGGTGCGTTGTCGTGATGAATTTTTGAGGAGTTGATCTAAGCTTCCTCCATCGGCGATAAATTTCTGAATGTCGGAATCTTTTTCTAGGATCAATATTTCAAACTAGATATTCTGCAGTTGTCTCCTTTGATGTTCTCTTAAGTTAATACATATTTAAGCAGTGAACTTATGTTAATTGCTTTAATGTCTGTTCTATTTAGGATTGCTCTAAACCCCTCTAGCTTCCGCGGAGCTAAAATTTGTGTTATCTTTTAAATATCGTAGTATTTTTCTCATATGACTGTGGGTGCTACTCTAAGATGCTTGAAACAAATCGCCCCCAAAACTTGAAGAATTATTTTGTATACATCCTTGGTTTAAACTTTATATTTGAGCTGTCAGACACTTGTTGACCTCAAAATTTCAAACCAGGTCTTGATTGAGAGAGTCGTCCGCCTCATTAGAATCTAAGAAGAAAACAAAATTGAGCGGAGTCTAATAGCAAACTTGTGCTATACGAAAACACACCATAATCAATATGAGATCCACAAATGTAATCCTTAATGGAAACTGAATATTTGTAACAACCTGGTGTCTTGAACAACCTGGTTTGTTTGTTTCCAGAGATATATAATTTGTTGACATTAAACTTACAATCAATTTGTTTGTTTTTTTTTTTTGAAACATTGTATATATTACTTCAAACAGCAGATCAGAACATCATGGAACAGAAAAATTACATCACATGGACAATAGGGTTCCTGGAAAAATCTAGATAAATTAATTGTAATCTTTTTAGTGGAGTTTGAAACTTGATTGCTTTTGTAATATGGGTTTCTTTCACATTTAAAATCAAAATGTTTCAAGTTTAGGAATCCCTACACTCCGATATTCTGTTAATGAAAAAAAAAAACAATAGTTGTATTTATCTAAGATTCTATTTATAGCAATTCTAACTCTATTTAGTCTATCAAAGAAAAGAAAAGAAACTATGACAGCTCAACCTAGACGGTAAGAAGCAACGCTGAGGACAGCGCTAAAATAACCTATATTTTTATATATATATTTAAGAAATTGTGAACAATGTATAAAAATTTACAGTACAATTACTTGTATATTTTTAGATTTATTTTTAGATTGGTTTATATAGTCAATTAACAGTGCGTTTGGTTTGGTTTGCAGGCGGGACTGGAGCTAGGGCTTGGAGTTGTTTGCAGGTTAAGTGGAAGCAATTTGAGCTTGGAGTTTTGCCCCTTTAGGCCTAGATTTCAAACCTATGGCTCTGATACCAGATGTAAAGACTCTCATTTAATTTTAAACTACCATTGAATTAAAACAGAACAGTAAATTTGAAATTTACTCAAAATTCACTTAATCTAGCACCATCAATCCAATATTTCAATAAATAAAATTTACTAACCATTTACATACCTCACTCTGATGCTATCCTCCGCTTGATGCTATCTGCCGCTTGAACCTGATGTTGCTCCTTAAGACACCCCAAAACCAGCCACCCTACCGACTAGTACGCCTAGCCCTAGGACATCAATGGATGTCCTAGCCCTCCGAGCCCAAAACCTCTTCAGCCCCCGGTGCACTGTAAATCCCACTGTAAATATTCACTCTGTCCCAATACTCCCAGTTCTCCACTCTCTCGAATGCATGAATGAATCCCCCCCCTTCATCATCCTTCTCCACTTCCCTTATTCCTCCTTCACCGCCCTCGCACATTTACTTCCCCCACCAAATACCTTATCCCTTTATTAATGCCTTATCCATTCATTTATTACTTATTAATTGTCTTATCCTTTTATTTAAATGTTTCCCTTTTACGTATTGGTTACGTTATCCCCCTATGGGATACGTAACCCCATTAACATTATATTTTATTTTCCCCCCTTGTTTAATACTTAAATAATCAATTAATTAATTAATAATCAAATTAATCACTAACCTTTAATTAAAGAGTTAATCATACTTAAGCTAATCATAGTCAAAAATAATTAATTAATAACATATAATTAATTAAGGTTATATAATAATTAATTATAATTTAGCTAGTTTTTAGGATTATTTATGAAATTATTCATATTAATAAGTAAAGGGTCATTACAATGGAAATATCTTACTAGACTGTCACCCTTAAATAAACCCATCGTCATCGGAGAATATCATAAATAGTTTTCATACCCTTTACACCAGATCACCAACAATGATATGATTCAAGGTAGATCAACGACAATGACATCATTTGAGGTAGATCGTTGGTGATATGTTCTCATCATGACTTGATGACGTATATCGTCCAATCGCCAAATGACAACACCATGACCTGTTAAATTTTAATCCTTCGCAAATGAAACATTCGTGAAAAAAATTCTATGAAGATAAAAGGGAAATATCTATCGTCAATTGCATAAATTGTCATAAAATAAATCCCTAAAAATTCATTGTTTCCCCTTACACACTGACCCATCTTTAAAGAACAAATATTAATCAAAATGATGTCATCATCGACAAACCTTCTTATAATCTATACTTGCGAATCAAATTTTTTTCTAATCGCCAACAATGATGAGATCAAAAAACTCTTTTCATGATCATTTCTACCACGATATTGATACCAATGGAAAAAATTTCACTCCTTAATCTATCGCTTCCACCACAATATAACAGTGATATACAATCGATCACCTCTGTGAAATTTAATGAACAATTGTACGCCTTTGACCGAGTCATAGATCTAAAGAAGTTGGTATCAATTTTGTAAGGTTTGGTGAAAATTAACGATATAACAACCCTGTTAATGAACAATTGACATAACTCTAGCTGCAAAATTGTTAAGAACATAAATTTCGTTGTTGTAAAGGAGCTAAGAAAGTTCTATTGTAAATTTGTATTCTCAGGATAACAAGTATGTATTAAGAAATCTTGAAAATTACCCTTATCAGTAGAAAATCCGAAGGTGAAGTAACTTTATTTTGAATCAAAATTCATGTAGGTTACAAAATGTCCAAGATGAAGACCATAAGAGAAAAGAATGAGGCATCATCTAGTCCTACCCCTTTTCTAGGGATAGATTCTTTCAATATTACAGATACAAACAATCATGATGGGAGCAAGAATTAAGTGAAATACCAATATATATATGATATGTTCTAGAATGAAAGGTATTCGTCTAAAATTCAGGGCATTGACGAGTACATGAATAACATGCAAAGCGGTATTCACACTATAACAGCTCACCTAACTCTTTTTCCTTATAATCATGCTGCTAGATGGTGTTTCACACACTTGCAGAAAGACACCACAATGATAGTCAATTCTTCTAGAATTCTGATTGCATCTGTAAAATCTAAAGATATCCGGATTCATTAGAAAACCCTGAAAATCAACTGTTTCATTGGATGAATCATTCGTAGAAAAATTCAGAGTCAATTGCAAAGAATTCAAAGCATTTATGGAGAATCGGTTTGTAGATGAAGAATGGTCAGTGAGGAAACCAACACCCATTTTAGGATGGAATGGTTTGTGATGGCTGATATAATATTCAAGACTAGGAAAGCATTCAAATGGGAAAAACTCCTATCATTCAACATCTCAACGTGAGATCAAGAGGCTAAAGGTATGAAAAATATCAACTTCTACATGACAACTTATCGCATAGATGCAGTTTTTTTAGTGCGTGTATTTATTTCTTTCAAATGGGATTGGAACCCAATCCAACCCCCAATTCATGAATATTGTTATCAATTATGGGAAGTGAACTTCAAGAATTATTTCTATGATATCTATGATTATTTCTCGACTCCCCTACACAAATCAATATTTGGGTTTCACCATTATTGAATGTCTCCTAGAGCTATCAAATATTTACAAGAGGTTGGAGATTGGTAAATGAAGAAATACTACACCTATGTCGGGATATATGGGTCTATAGGACCACCTCATTTGCTACCTAAATATGTACCCGAAAATTTGTGGGCTAGGGAAGTAGCATAACCGACAATCGATAAAGGAGTCATCTCATACCTATTAGAGAAAAATAAAATATATTGGCCAAATTTTCCTATTCACATAGGCCAATACTCTCTGCTGAATAAACGACACAATGAGAAGGAAGAAGAGACTCTAAAATAAATATGTCTATGCACTGGAGATAAGAAAGTACAAGATCCCTAGAATGTGGTATATGACCACTGAAAATATGTTAGGTTAGCCTTGCAAACAACCCATGAGGTTATATATGCAGAGGATATCTTTTGAGGTGCTTTGCATTTCGAAGAAGTGTTAAATAGACTCCCTAATTACTTAACTAGAGAACAACTTCACCAAGAAGAGCATGTTAACAAATTTATGGGGATAGAACAATTTAAAGTGTTGCTTCAATAATATATAGAGACGGAATCGGACAAATAACTAGAAAGGATGAAGAAGGATGAATAATTGGATAGAAAGGTAGATGAGGTTGAACAAATGCACCAACAAATGAAGAAAGTTGAAGGTGAAAATAAACGGGCTGAAATAAACAAATGAAAAAATCATATTACAGAGAAAAATGGGGTGGAAATAGGTAACCCAGGATCTGAGACCAAAACTCAAGAAGATAAAGAGATTCAGATGAAGAAGAAGGAAGATGAAGAACAAGCCCTTCTAGCTGCTCAAAATAATAAATAAAAGGGAAAGGATGTTGAATTCCATGAGGGATAACTTGAGAAAATAGACACAACTATGGTGACGAACCCTAATACTAGTATGGTCACGATCCCACAAGAGGAGTGCACTCCACTGACATCTATTCCAGTTAGTATTTAACTCACATCACCAAGTTTGGGAATTGAATGTGAAATTATAGAATTTTGAGATTATTACTATAATGATAAGACTAAAGCTATTGAGAAAAGAGCTTCCAAAAGGAAAAGAGGAGGATAAATCCAATACGTCGTAGAAATAAGTGTTATATGGAAAGAAGGCCTAGATCCAAAGGAAAAATTTATTCAAACAAAATCAATCCTCAGTGCCTTTGTTGGTGCAAATTCTATGTCAGTTTATCAAATGGTTGAAACATTGGATATGACCAAATCATAAATAACATAACTATAAACTTCCAGATAGATTATTAAGGACACCATGGAAAATGAATTCAATAAGGAAGGTGTGGAAGCGTGTCCACAAAGAAGATATGCAAAGACAACTTCAGCTTGAAGAAAAGGAACTAAGAGTAGAGTTTGAGAAAAAATTTGGTCTGAACCAAAAGATGCACCAAGAGGAGATAGAGAAACTAAAAGTCACACATGCTCAAGAAGTAATGAGGCTCAAAGGAAAAAAACTTGAGATCATTAGATAAAATGAAAGGATTGAAGAGCAAGTTCGGAGATTGCAGCAGGATAACCATTTCCTGGAGAATACTGTAGAAGAAAGTAAGAAGACAATTTTATTCCCAGAGATAATTAAAATTACATCTAATGAAGTGTTGAGATATATTTAGAATAAATGTGTTCTTTCATTACATGAAATTCAAAAGAATTGGTCTGACCACATGAAGATAGGTCAACAAATGAATTCCATGAAAGAGAAGTATAAAACATTCAAGATGCATATGACCATATCATCTAATGGAAAGATGTTTGTGGTAATTTTCCCAACACATTGCCACTTTATACAACCAAGAAGAAGATGAAAGACCATATATTACTCAATAATGGGAATTGTTTTCTCAATAACATGGAGAATACTTAGACAAAGGTAGAACAAGCTTGCATAAAGATATGGAGATATTTAGAGGATCTACTAGAACAATTCAAAATGGAAAATATGGAAGACTTGGAAAAAGCAAGATCAAATCACACAATGATGGAAGATGTCGAGACCATAATAAATATGAGCATGAGATCCATTGATGCAATGAACGAAATTGACCAGGAAATAATGGAAAAAATAATAGTTAAACCAAATCAATTGATCTTGTTAATCCAACATTTCATATAGAAAAGAGAGGAAGTCTTAAAGGCAAAATTAGTGACCCCTATTTACGATAATGAAATTGATTTTGAAAACATGCAAGAAAGAAGAATGGAAATCATACTAGAACATTTAAAATTGTGTAAGGACTTCAAGGATCAGATGAAAACACCCAAATTCAAGTGATAATTTTAATCATTATCTATATTCTGATTAATTTTGTAATTTTTCAAAAAATCCAATCGAGAAGTATTGTCCTTTGAAAGAGTGACAATTACTGAATATGAAAATCCCTCTGTAATGTTTATAAAAAGGATGAATGTGAAAGAGAAGGGACTTTTGTGCTTTGTGTTGAAGGTTGTACTATTACTCCTAATTTAATGAAGAGAAAGAGGCCTTTTCAAAACTATGATTGTGGTGAATGTATCTTATACTTTTCTCAATGCATTTATCCTAACTTGAGTATCCCATGTTCAATCATATGATTTTTTTATATAATGTTCATGTATGCTCAGATGATCATAGTTTCCTTCATTGAATGCAATTATAATATTGTTGTAGGAAATAACAACTAATTGTTATTGTTAATTAATAATATTATTTTGCCTATATTCCATTTGAATGCATGAACTAATTCTAATTCAAAAGGACATTTTACTTAATTGTATTCAATCTTCTCTGGTTATTTCCTAATTAAGATAGGATTAGTCTTGTTAGAATTGCATCTTAGAATAGTTCTAAATAACATCTTTTAGTTTAATTTCGTATTTTAATTCATCTAAGAACCTTCGATTATCAGATTCAAATTTAAATAGTAGATTCAGTTTGGTAACCAGGCCAATATATTGGTCAGAAATGCCACCCAAAATGAGAGTGAGTCAAATTGGGACTAGCTATCGGGCATTTTCTCTTACCTAATTGACAGGGCCTTTTGGACCCATTAAATGAAATGGCACTAGAAGGAGGGCCATTGAACTAAATGGATGCTAAGAAAACTCAAATCCCCACCTCTTCCATTCCACTTGTTATCACAACTTAGTCTAGTGATTTTTAGCAACCTCACCTTGAGCACACTTTGTATCCTTAGTCTGGCTCTGTGAACATGCCCGCTCAAGTTACCACTCAGTGTACTCCTTTCTATTCCAAACCTAATTTTTTGTCCTCGAATCTACACCTGTTCACTATACCTGAACTCCATATGATAATAAGAGAGTTCATTGAATGTGTAGACCATGTCCTAACCAATCAGTGGAGTAGATAGACTGGTCACACTCATTGAATATTCATTATCACAGGCTTAGGAAAACCTGCAAAGATAAAACCCTTTCCTCCCCCACTCTTTCACCTACCAGGAAAATCCGACCATCGAAACCCAAGAGTATCACTTACCTCCTACTTTGTAGCACCTTTCAGAACCCTCCAATTTAAATCTCAAACATTTCTTGCTCACTAGTGGTGGTGGTATACCTCTCTCTCCGCCAAAAATCCACCTCTCACACCAAGGGGTGAATCTAAAAAAAAAAAAGACATACCATAAAGTGAGTTAGAAGGAGAAGAAAAACTACAAATATTTATGTATAAACCTCAAAACATGGCTATAAAGAACCAAAACCCCATACCTTATGAACCTTAGTTACTCCCAGACGCAGTCTCTATACCTGGGAAACTCAAAGACATGCCTAATAATCCCAAAACATTTATACCCAAGTTTGACCCAGATAAAATGGATTCGAATGAAGACCATGTTAAGAAGTTCTTATTAGAAATAAGGCTCCAGAACATTCGACATGAAGATGTCATATTTCAGTTCTTCCCTCATACATTTGAGAATAAATCCAGAACATGGTTCTACTCTTTGGAAGAAGCTTATATTATTAGTTGGATAACATTCGAGACTATTTTTCTTAATAAATTCAAGGAAAAAAAACACCAACTACTTTAGTCTTAGATATCTCAAGTATTAAAATGGATCCCAATGACAAAGTTAGAGATTTTAATCAAATCTTCCTTACTTTACTAAAGTGAATCCCTCTATCTTCTAAACCCACTGAGGATGTCACCATTTAATTTTACACTTCATCCCTACCTATGTCTATGGTGATGTTTGTTAAAAATGGAGAGAAAACTACCCTGGAAGTGACTTTTCAAGAATCCCTAAAAATTGAAAATAATATGATAAGTTTGAAGGGAAACCCCAGAGAAGAATTTGTTATCACTCTGTAAATTTGTCTAACTGATAAAAAAAACAACAGAGGTAACCTACAAACCAACTTTAGAGCTGGGTACTATCGTGCTCAGCTCATAGAGGGCTCTCTCCTGTCACTTGGTACTTCTTTGAAAATCAATGGCTAGGTTTTGTTGTTTTCGGTGTTTTTTTATAATTTTGTTGGAAAGGAAGGGGAGGGACACTTAGGGATATGGAGTCAAACTTCTAAAAATGAATAGAAGCACTGACTGGTCGATATAACTCTCTAGAAGATAAAGGCTAAATGAGGCACTAAATATGAGTTATAATTTGTAAATTTGTAGAGTGTAGGAATAAAAGAAAACATATAACTGCATCAGAGCATTAAATAAATTAATTCTGAATTAGTTAGGAAGAACTTAACAAAATTTAAATTTCTTTGTTCGAGAGCATCACAAGATGAATTATGGGCCTTTGACTATCCAATTTAAACAAAAGATAGCGAAAATTAAATCATAAATACAGGAGATACATAAAAAGAGAGGAGACAAAACTCATATCACCACCATTAGAATCTTTACATGGAAACTTCAATACTTCTGCATGTGTATTCAATTCAGCTTCAGAAAATTACATTCAAGATCCAAATAGCTAAGATTGTTCCCTTGCACTTCTCCCAACCCCTAATACATTTGGAACCCCTAATATTTATACAATTTGAGTTCCTTTGGGTTGAAACCGATTACAATGATAAAAATGAAATGTTTCAGTTTTTGAAATTGATTACAATGATTACAAATGACAGTTTTGTTTTGAAACAGATTACAATAATTAGCAAGAAAACATTTCATGATCTAGTTTATGATTCCTCTGACTCTTCAATCCCATTATTTTTCACTTGTTCTGCTCTGGTCTCTAACCTGCTCTGTCATCTTGAGTGACATATGGACATCATCTACTGGACCCTAGAAAACTACACTTTGTCTTACCCAACCGTACTATCTCCTTCCATTGCAAGCCAGAAGGGATGTCATAATATATCATTTCTTTGACCAGGATCTCTAGGTCAACGTCAGAATCATATGACATGATTGGTAGTCCAAGTTTGACTTCTTTGAACTGATTCAAAATCTCAAAGTCTGTAATCATATGCTCAACCATTGTAGCTCCTTTCAGATTTTCCTTGATGTTTTCAAACCTAGAGTGATCCATTCTGCATTGAGTGAGGAAAGCATTGTATTCTTCTTGATCATATAATTTTCCTTTTCCATCCCAAAATGGTGGAATTCCTTTGATAAACAATTATTCAAACAAATCCTTGAACTCTTGAACACTTTTATCCATCTGTGTTGCCTTAGTCTATACTAATTTCAACAGGTTATGTTTAGAAATAACCCTCCTAGCCCAGATAATCAATTCAATTATGTCTTTAACTCCAATAGTATAAATTTCTACTGTAGGAATGGAGTTGAGTAGATTTATGGAATTTTGGGCCCATTCTGATGGCTTCTTTTCTGAGGTTTCATTTACAACAGTGCACCTGCTTCTAGATGTAATGGATATGATGTCTTTATAATTTATGAATTTTAAATACACTCTGAACTTGGCAGCTTCATCAGCTATAGAATCCCAGATCATATGCTTGGCCCTCTGCAACAGGCCTTTTCCTATTAATATCATCTTCAACTTGTCTATCCTTTCCTGCAGGACTTCATTCTCCTTTTGAAATTGACCCATTCTTTCATCTTTTTCTTGCATCTCCTGCTTCAATTTCTATATTCTCCCTTTTAACCCTTTAATTTCTCCTTCTTTAAAGCTAACTTGTGACATATCCTAGACAAGTATTTTAGTGTTTGGCCAAGCTTCTACAGCAGGAGGTATGACTACAACCCTGTTTAGCAATTCTCTCTTCCCTTGTGACCACCTCACCTTTTCTTGTTCTAGTTGCAATTCCCTAGCCTTGTAGTCCAATGCCTCTTGACGAAGTGTTTCATTTTCTTGTTCTAGAGAAACCAATTATATTGTTTGTGGATGCTATGTGGAATATATCTTCAATTTATTCTTCAAGATTTGAATCAACTTTTCATTTTCATCCAATGATGATTTCACCCCTTGAGGGCCTTCAGATTCCAACCTCTTGACCTGATTCTTCCATGCTCTTCTAGATGATTTTTCTTTCCTCAAGTTCCCTTCCAATTTCATTGCATAAGCTGACAAGTTTGAATTCTTCAAGATTAGACTCAGGTAATAAGAATATAACATACCATTTCCTATGAAATTTGACCTTGGTTGGAGAACTGATGTTGTCATACCTTATCTTGATCTCAGATACTTTGTTTTAATATGCAACTGCAATGTTAAAGTTCCTCTTCTCAATATCCCTTACTGTGAGCAAAGAAAATTTGTGCTGAGAAATATTTTCCACTTCAGGGACTAAATCCCTCATCTCACTCAAAGCTATGTTTCCCTTCTTAGCATAATGTTTTTCCAAGTCTTTTTTAGATTGAATACTTCCCCTGGTGTTTTATCAAAGATGTGTTTTTTGTTGCTAAAGGTTCTTGAGATCCCTTAACTTAGGAGTTTTATTTCCTTTTCAACCTCTTCAGTGTTAGTGCCACTTTCCACTATATATATATTTACTTGTTCTCTGGGATATTCTTCCTCTAAATCCACTATCTGTGGAGACCGTGTAATATTCATCTTCTTAGGAGCAGTCTATTGATCGCTGGTGCCCATGGTCTTTGAACTGCTTCTCTTGTTGTAAACACTCATCTTAGGAACTTTGACTATCATTTTCTGAGGAGCTTGTTATGTTTGACTTTGTTGCAGGGTTGCCTCCACTTGTTGTGTTTGAGTTGGTTGCAATATTGCTTCCATATCAACATAGACTTCTAGGTTTTCCATCTTATCATTACCCACAACATGTTCATGCTTATAAGGGGCCTGTTTTTCATCAATATTCTCTTTGATGTGGATCATATATTCTTCCCTGTAGCTATGAAAAAACAAACTCTTTGAGATTTTCTTGAATCTGAGATAAACAACATATGGATTTGACAATGAAAAAGCCAATGATAAAAGGGAATTTGAGGTTGGAGGGTTTGTGAAATTTTAGGAAATGCTTTGTCTCAAATATAATTCTCTGCCTAGTGAATTCAAGGGAAAAGATTTTGGGGGTCAGAAAAATAAGCAACAGATAGGGGGATTCATGACAACCATAAACCCAGATTATTGTAGAATGCATGAATAGTACCCAGTCCCCCACTCTCTTTTCTGGATTTGGTTGTAGATAGATCCTGATGTCATCCACAACTCTAGGTAGCTTGGTGTTGAAAATCAAATTGTAAACCTTGAACATGACTTTGTTTATGAATATGAGCAATGTAATCCTTTTACATTCTATTGATATAAAGGTTGCTTCAGGAAATTCTCTCTTATTGGTTTCCAAGAAAACATAACATATAGGTTTAGTATCTGAAATGCCTTAGAGAGTGAAAATTCACTAGCTATTATGGATATTATCAGCTATGAATTGATCAAAATTGATGCATACTAACAGAACAGACTCTGACTGAGAAAAGGTCAAAAGGAAACCGATCATGACTTCAACCACATGTTTGTCATTATCTATACCTAAAATTTGACTCAATAGGGAACATACCCATTGGACTTCAATAACCCTTATACTCACATTCATTGGAAAGGACAGACTCTTTGAAATATATTCTGGTTTGACAATTGTCTGTAAAAACAAATCTCGGCCCTCTCATGGACACTCTCTATATACCCTAATTAGATTTTCTTCATTAAAAGGCCCATAATTTGCGGAAAAATACTCTGGTATACCGAGGGAATCTAGAATTGACAGACTCTCTACCCTACACATGACCTCGGACCCTCGTTTATTAACGACGAACTTTTCTTCATGTGAATATTGTTCGATGCACCAACTTATAAATTCGGGAAAGGGAAAAGTGATTTTGATAGCATAATGGACTATGGTGACCTGGAATGCTTCAAGGAATGGTATACGCCTTCCTACATTATCAGACATGTTGCTTCTGGACACAAATATGGGAGAAATGGTGATTTCGGTATAAAATACGTTTTAATCTCGCTCAATTAGGGCTTCTTCATTCACCATAGGGTCTTGTTCTGTTACTGAAGTTATGATAGGATCCATGGTTGAGATGAAAAATACCTGGGAATGAGTAAAAATGGCATGCAATTGGTGTATTGTTGAGCTACAGTTGAACGCGGGTGGTCACGCCAAGTTTCAAACAACCCAGTTGTTCAAAATAATAATAAAATACATAACAAATTCCCTTTTAGACCTTTTCCAAATTCCCGGGGTGTGAGGAAGTGGTTTGGGGAAACCCGCTTTTCACTCTGAAGTGCACCTGGTGGCGCCACGTAGCCTTGATAAAAAACCACAGCTTAGATTTCAGCCTGCTTTCAAAAATTATCCTCTGCGTAGCTTCCCCCCCATAAATTATCCTCGATCATCGATCTAGAGAGCTTGTGATCTACGATGTATCGGGTTCCATCACCTTAGCACCCCCTCCAGATTTATCCCCTTCTCTAGTTTATCAGGATTCCAAACCGGTTTAGCACCTTACTAGATCCTAAAATCTCAATTTTACATAAAAAATTTAATGGTGATAACAAAATCCTAGAAATATAAATCTAAAACGAAGACCAAAGCCACTACTACCAAGTCTTCAGAAGAAAATAAATATATTTATTCTATGGACATGGAATCCCTCTAGAGAATTGTCAAGGAACTATCCAATGAACTGATTGATTTGAAGAATCATAGTGGGGAAGGATCTTCTAATACCAATTTTTTTTTTAAGTTCTAATCTACGAAAGACAATAACACTCCTCCCTTTATCAAAAATAAACCCTTCTTCATCAAATCAGATTAATATGGAAGACATTGTTCAATCTCTACAACATTGGGCCACTGAAAATTTGGTTGAATATAAATATGAAGAAGAGGATGAAAATGGACCAAAGGAACAATCCCATGAAACTCATCAATTACCTAAACAACAATTGAATTCCTTTTGGGATATATCATATGAATTCGAAGAAGAGGAAGAGGTAGAGGAAATAAACATGTCCCAAAATGTTGTGACCACTAGTAGTGCAAGCAAGAGGGCTTGCTATGATATCTGTTCTTCTTGTGAACCTCCAAAAACTGATCCTCACACTCAGAAGACATTTGATGATCCTTCCAAAAAAACTATTCCTTCTAATTCTGTAACAAATTTGCAATATGATTTCTTGGAAGGCCTAAAAAGAACTAAGGAAAATATTTTTTTGTTTGATCTTATGACGCTTCCCCGGATTCAGGATAATTTTATTATAAGTCTACAAGGTAAGACTGCCAAATACTCCAAATAAATTAATGAAGGAACAAAGAAATGAAAAAGTAAAACTTCCCCAGCTCATGATGCCATTGCACCCAAAATAGAGGTGGTTGTAAAGGCTTCTCTATATGGGAAAAGGTCAAGATCTACCACTACACCTTTTTTGTTTACTTTTGAGATTTTCAACAAGAATGTACATAAGTGCACATCCCCTCCTTCTTTCATGGAGGTTTCTTCTTCTATAGAAGAAGAATATTAAGATCCCTTCTATTGGTGCACTATGGGTAGACATGAGGTTCAACATTAAATCACCAACAAAACCCTAAATATACCGGCCCTTTCAGCATCACCTGCAAGTAGTTGAAGTGTCACCCAAAGTACCTATGAGGAATATAGGAACCGGGTTTCCGCAGTCATGGGGGAATATGAGGAATTCATTCTAAAAATTTAATTAACATTCATTCATATACCTTGTGCATGAAATCATAACAAAATAACAATGTTTGACAGATTCATCTTATTTAATCATTCAACAAATGCACGAAGCCATCAGATACATAATCATATTAACCATTAAGCATATATTACATGTGTGCAATAAATAGATTAAACCTCATGAAAACAACCACATTAGAACACATAAATTTAACATTGTTCACCCCAAATTGGGCTATGTCCACAACGAAAAGATTCTTATATTATCATTCAGTATTTTTATGATCAACTTTGGATAAGGTAAGGAGGGAATTTTGTTGGTTATAAGTTGAAGAGGATAAGGTGAGGAGGTTAGGATGATCCCACTAAATCATGAAAGTGAGTAAGATCCAAACCATCCGGAGATCACCTCACCATAGAAGTTTATCCTTCTAGAAGCATCGAGAAGATGCTTGTTTTCCCACACACACGAATTTCTGCACCCTAGCTATAGTGCAGCCTGCGGAAACTAGGAATTTCCTCACCCTGGCTATAGTGCAGCCTATGGAAACCAGGAATTTATTCACCTTGGCTATAGTGCAGCCTGCGGAAACCAAGAATTTCCTCACCTTGGATATAGTGCAGCCTATGGAAAACATGAATTTTTGCACCATGTGTATAGAGCAACCTGCAAAAATCCTCCAAAATAGGGTTTTTAGAAAGGAAAATACAACTTCTTCTCTCACACAAAGTTCTTCTCCCTTATTTCTTCAAGAATTTAGGCCAATGACCCCTCTAAAGGAAACAAATAGGTTTACATCATTAACGGTCATAAGGGTGATGAAAATAATGTGTAATAGAGAGCCCCCAAAAGTATGAAGTTAGAACAGAGTGATAGCTGAAATACTTTGTCCAGTGTGTGTAGGGAACAAGAAACATGTCAGTTGGAAACTTGCCAACAAACAAGGAAATATAGTACAATAATATATCATCACTGAGGTAGGGATTCCCATACTCACAATAAAAATTACTCAAATCATAAATGCCAACATGCAAAGATCCATGTCAAGTAAGACAGGCCATGGCCACCAAACATACACTGTGGATCCATGCCATTATGACTCAAATCTGAACATAGCCACCAAAAGTACACTGTGGATCTATGTGTTAAAGACTCAAATTTGAACATAGACACGAGACATACAATGTGGATATATGTATCAGTACACTTATTATAATCTAACACAACCTGGATCTGTCAGAAAAGATCCAGGGTCCTCATCTCCACCACTCTATAGTACGAATCTAACCATGTGAATACATGTGTTAAAGTCGAACATGGTAGAAACCACTTGATTATCGGTCATTAATGAATATCGTTAACAAGTGTGAGGGAAATCACCATTAATGCCAATGACTCCCAAGGTACTCTAGTACAACCCACTGTCGAAAGCGAGGAAACCTACCATTGAGACATGCAAGTTCCAAGGTACCAATTAGTTTCTAAGTCTAATTCCTGGACAATGAATTGGATCCGGTAGTTGACATGGTGACCTCTTCGGTAGGGCTATTGGAGCCTAACCTCCTTACCCCTCTCGTGACCCTCGACATGTCTTCCTTCTAGAGTGTGCTTCTTGCATCGAGTGAAGATCTCTTGGAGGCCACGACTGAGTTTCATCCATTGACATGGTGTCCTTCTAGAGCACTGTCCTCTTGGAAGCCATGATCAAGAAGAGATTTTTGAGCATGGTTTTCTTCTTTCAATCTTGTTAAAAATTGAAACCAGCTGTGAGGACAATTTTTGTGTCTCTATAGAAACCTTGTTAAAAAATGAAACAGAGCTTATGAGCATAGTTCCCGTTTCTGTGTCAAACTCGATAAAAAATGAAACAGAGGTCTAGGGATTGAACCTGGATTCCCAAGCATAGTTCTTGTTCCTGTGTCAAGCTCGTTAAAAAATGAAACAGATTGTTCCCCCTCTCTGTTTGAGTCAAGTCCTTCGTCTAGTATTTGAAACTTCATTTCATTCTCCTTTGCAGTTGGATGAAACGAAGCTTGGGGGGAATTTGCCTCAGCCTCTAGACTTCATGCTGAAGTTGAGCCCCTAGTTTCTTAAGTTGGGGACTAAGTACCAACCATCCCCGTGTTATGTGTAGGGAAGTCCAAGCATAGTTTTCTATGGTTCAAGATTGTGTAAAAATGAAACCACCTACCTCAAACATAGTTTCCTCTGGTTCAAGCTTGTGTAAAAATGAAGCCAGGTCCAAGCATAGTTTTTTTAGCTTTAAGCTTGTTAAAAAATAAAATATATCCCAAGCACAGCTTTTTTTTGTTTTAAATCTTGGGTAAAAATGAAAACAATCTCGATCTTAGTCTTTGTTCTTTCTCATGCTCGTAAATATATGAGAATAAGTTACTGATCTTAGTCTTTGTTCTTTATTGTGCTCGTAAGTACATGAGAATGTAACTGAGTATAATTTTATCAGTTTTTCGGACTCGTAAAGGTTATACGAAAAAGGAACCCCCTAGAGTTCCCTTTAAGCTATTTTCAGACTCTATAAGTATGAAAAGATTGTCGAGCGACCTTGTACTTTTCACGCTCATAAAAGTATTTGAAGAAAATGTTTGATGGGAAATAGTTTATCACTTTTTTGGTCTCATTAAACTAATTTATGAAAAAGGATCAGGGGGAGTTTTCTTTAAGTGTTTTTCAGACTCTCTAAACATGAAAAACCCCCGCGTTTTCCTCCCTTTGGACTCATTAAAGAAACATTGAAAGACCCATATGGGACCAAACCACTCCTTCTTAGATTTCATTAAATATAATATGAGAGACTCATCCAAAGGATGAGCTTACATCAACAAACATATTTTATCCTCCTCCAACTTGCATAAAAATAAAGAGGTACTCGCCAGAAATGGTGGGGGGGAAATTGGGAAAGAAATGTGTCTAAACCTGTATTCCATGGAAGAGTCACCTTTGAACATGACACCTTTTCACTTTCTTTGTGTCTAGGTTGGGAAAATCCACTTGCCTCTTGATCATACTCCTTTATAAGATTACAAATTGGTCTGTGATCCCTGTTGTTGAGTTAGTGTTTCCAAGATAGTTGTCGTGTCATAAATATGTTCAAAGAGAAGTTCAACCCAGAAATCCTTCTATTGCATCGACCATTTCTGTAGTCCTTAAGCCTTCTATTTTGTCGGCCATCCTTGAGTCAGTCTTGAATCACTTGTTAGTCTGATCTACTTCAAATATTGTTACCCATTTCATTTCATTGATGTGGGATACATTAAGGCCCTTTTGTGACGAGTCTTTTCCTGTCGGCTTCAACTCATTATCCAAGAATTAGACTTAGAAACTAATTCGTACCTTGAAACTTGCATTCCTCAATGGCAGGTTTCCTCGCTTTCGACAATGCATTTTCATTATTGACCCCTGATCGGAAGATTTCGCCGAGTGTTCGACCTCAACTCATTGATTCACATTTTTTGGATTGTACTAGAGTACCTTGGGAGTCATTGACATTAATGGTGATTTCCCTCGCACTTGTTAATGGTATACACTAATGACCAATAATCAGGTGGTTTCTACCATGTTCGACTTCAACACCTGTAATAACATGGCTAGATTCGTAATATAGAGTGGTGGAGATGAAGACCCTAGATCATTTCTGACAGATTCAAGTTGCATTAGAGTATATTTAGTTTGTATTGTTGCATAGATCCACATTGTATGTCTCGTGTCTATGTTCAAATTTTTGTATTTAACACATATATCCCACAGTGTATTTTTGGTGGCTATGTTCAGATTTGAGTCATAATGGCATGGATCCACAGTGTATGTTTGGTGGCCATGACTTGTATTACTTGACATGGATCTTCACATGTCAACATTTATGCTTTGAGTCATTTGTATTATGAGTATGGGAATGCCTACCTCAGTGATGATATATTATTGTACTGTATTTCCTTATTTGTTGGCAATTTTCCAATCGACTATTCCTTGTTCGCTACACACACTCGACAAAGTATTTTAGCTATCACTCTGTTCTAACTTGATACTTTGGGGGGCCCTTTGTTACACATTATTTTCATCATCCCTATGATCATTAATGATGTAAACCTATCCTTTATCTTTAGAAGGATTAATAGCCTGAATTCCTGAATAAAGAAGCGAGAAGAACTTTTTCTGAGAGAAGAAGTTGTATTTTCCTTAGTAAAAACCCTATTTTGGATGATTTCCACAGGTTTCTCTATACACAGGGTGGGTTTCTCTATACACAGGGTGCGGAAATTCTTGGTTTCCGTAGGCTGCACTATAGCCAGGGTGAGGAAATGCCTGGTTTCCGCAAGCTGCACTATAGCCAGGGTGAGGAAATTCCTGGTTTTCGCAGGCTACACTATAGCCAAGCTGAGGAAATTCCTAGTTTTCATAGGATTCACTATAGCTAGGGTGCGAAAATTCATGTACGTGGGAAAAATGAGCATTTTCGCGATGCTTCTAGAAGGAGAATATTCTATGGTGAGGTGGCCTTCAAACGGTTTGGATCTTACTCGCTTTCATAATTTAGTGGGATCATCCTAACCTCCTCACCTTATCTTCTTCAACCTATAAAAGGAGAGGAGTTCTCATGGAGAAAGTTAGTTGAATTTGGCTTCAGATTGTTATCTTGGTTAGATTGGCTTTGAGCTTTGCTTTGTCAAGATAGGTTGTGAGTAGCTATCATATCCATGGTCTCAGAATCCTTGGAGCAAGAAGTGTGTGGGAAGCAAGGAATCATTGGAAGGAACCTTACGAAATCAAGGCATCCGGTTGTAATATCTCTTCCTATTATTAATATAATACAGTGACATGCTTCTTTCTCATAGAATTATCTTTATTTTAATGCATAATTCCTTGATCATATGCATAGGTTGTCATTGAATATATTGTGTCTGCTTTCACTTTGGTTGGTTTGTGTCTCACTGTAGAATCAATATCAGAAGAGCACCAAAGCGAAGCAGGGACAACAAAGACATAAGGAAGCGATATTCAAAGGTATTTCACTCATCCTTTCTTTGATGATAGATTCAATGATTAGAGCCTAGGGAAAGAGCGATGTTCTATCTCGTTTTGTTCTATATCTAGGTGGATATAGGGAGATTAGTTTATGTCCACATTTACTGATTTATGTTACAACATTATTGTCTTACAAAAGGTGCGAACTACACTCATACATATATTTTAGTTACAACCCAACATTCCTTACCATTCATGCCTAAAATGCACACTTATTTCATTTTTCCTTACTCCCCATACATACCATCTAGTCTTTCTTAAATCATGAACTTAATATTTGATTCACTCCTATCATGCCACACTAGCTCTAGCTACCTCTACCCAAAAAACCATTACATACGTATACATTGATATTAGGGATTATCCGGTTACAAAGTAAACAAAGTCCAACTACTTGTTCGACAACACAAGTATTCCAACAGAGGATGAACACCTTTAGTAAACACTCATGCAACCAAATCAAATATCAACACACTGATTTTTTGACATGGTAAAACCCTTATGGGGAAATATCCACGGACCCAACAAACGCGACCACTTGGAGCAGTTTATTAATGCAAAAGAAAAAGATTACAAAGATATTTTACAAGAGAGTTTCTCACAATCGATCATCGGAAAATGACCCTCCATTCTCTTTAAATAGATATCATGGATCAATCGGGTGTTAATCCATGGATCCATGGTCGTTATCATCGAGGATAATATTGTTATGAGTGGGAAATCCCTCTACAGACTAGCACTTAGGGTTTTATTATGCATGCAGAAAAGACCTAAAGATTCCTACTTTCTACCATCGTCCCAGACCTAATCCCCATTATTCTTAAGCAAATACGTAGTGAAGAAGATCAAGTGAGCATACCTTATTTCAGGCATTTGATATCGATCCTTCTTCACTCTTGATCACTCTTTGACTGCAGCTCTCCTCCCAAGGCTGACCTGCATCCACACAAAACAAACAAAGAACTCCACATGCATTTGATATATAGATTAATGGGTTAGAGATTTAATCAACATGTATGCAATAAACCATGAAAACCTCATATGGTGGGACGGGAAAAGTACTTCTTTATTATTAAATTCAAAAAATCAACTTACAATGATGAAGTCGGCCATTGCTCCATGAAACTGGTCCTGGGCTCCTCTTCAACTGTCCTCCATCTTCTTTGCTCTATACTCTCTTTGCACAAGAATGGCTAAAGGTTGGGACAAAGGGAATGCGCAATAGGGTATAATTTCTTTACTATGATTCTCCTTTTTCAAATGGGACCCATAACCCTTCTTTTATAGGCTAGAAGAAGCTAGGTATTTGGTTGAACCCTCGGTCATGCATGGTCGAAAGGTTTATTAACTCACCCAAATATGCGTGTTCCATCATCAACTTTCATTTTTTCATGATTTTGTAGGTACACGTGGGTTGTTTAGGGTCAGATAGCATGTACACATGTGCGGTAATGGAGCAGGGTGCATGGGTCTTTATAAAAGTTGTTTTTAAGAAGAGTTGATCAGGAGTGTTTTGGCAAAGAAGGAATTTGAGATGGCCTGATGCCAGGTAAGCATGTCTGGTGAAAATTAGGGTTATAACAAATGCTCCCTAATGTGTGAGGTCAGAAGAGCATCTAATAGCCAAAATACATTAACAATCTTCACCAATGTGTCGAACAAGTGAGCCCAGGGACCAGAAATTAGGAGGTGTCGTCTATAAAAATAACAATTATCTCACCGAGGCGGGCATACCCATGCTCGAGATAAAATAAAATCATGGCTACCAATCAAATACACTGTAGATACATGTCATATAACTATATAAAGTGTAGTTGCGAACAATACACAACAGAGATACATCTCGAAATAAAAAAGATATACGTGTAGAGTATCCATCTTCTTAGAAGTTGCTAAGGCATGATGGCTGGAGATGAGGTATTTAGAGCTCGAGCAACAAATTCAAAATATTCAAAACTCAGGTAGGAGTGTAATATGAGTGTATGACTTCACTACCCAGAGGTCTTCGATGGCTTGTCGGTCATGGACTAGAGAATCTTGATGATCAGACTGAAGGCTTCATTAATTTCGAACAAAGACTTGATTGGATGATTAGGATGGCTAGGCATGAGGGCAAGAGACAAATTGCAGAGGGACTGAATCAGGATTGGTAAAATATTCCATTGGACAACAGAATGACAAATGATGAGACTCATGTAGCATGGCATTAACATAAGTTTATGAGGCAGGAGGCAACGCAAACTCTCCATATGTTCGGAAGAATAACCAAACAGAGTAGGAAATAACTCTACGTAGAGAAAAAAGCTTCCTAAGGTCATATTAAATCCCATAGTTTGAAAAAAAAACAGACAGATGTGCTTTATCCAAGGGTGACTCATTATGCTGCCAATAAAGAAAATACTTTTCCCTTCCTCTTTTTGGGGTATATTTGATTTTTTTTGTCTTTTTCAATAATTTTGGAAAAAGAATAAAAGAATGTCATGTTACAATGGAGGAATGAGTGTTGCAAACATACAAGTTCAAGGCGCAAGGACAACACTTTTGTTTAAAGTAATCACACTCGGGAAAAATCCTCCAGGGGCCAAAGGTGTCAAGATGCAGAGGCAAAGGTATGCAAATGTGATTAATACAACACACAATCGTAACATCCTTCAATGTGAATTTAACGAGCCCAGAAAAGATAAGATCGACAGTTTTTCATATTTAGAGAGTCTGAAAAAAATGTAAAAGGAGACTCTACTAGGGTACCTTTTTCGAAGTTAGTCTAGTCAGTTTGAAAAAGGGGTAAACTAGCACCGACAAGACGTCTATTCAAAACCATTTTAACAAGTGTGATAAAGACAAGATCACTCAGCCATTTTTTCATTTTTAAGGAGTCTGAAAAAAGCTTAACTATGGACTCCATCAGGAATGTTCTTCTGAACCATTTTAACGAGTGTGAAAGGCTAATGTCACTCGGTGATGTTTTCAATTTTAGAGAGTCTAAAAAGAGATTAACTATGGACTCCGTGGGGGTTCGTTTTTCGTAAATTTAGTCCCTCGGGCCCAAAAAAGGGTTAAAATGATACCTGAGAGTACTCTTATAGAGAACTGAAGTTCCTTAGAGTATATCTTTGTTCGTACAGTTGACCGTCCAGACCGAAAAAGGGGTAAACTACCGTCGGACAGACGTGACTTTCAAATTTCATTTTAACGAGCGTGAAAGGCCATAAGATCGCTCAACAATCTTTTCATGTTTAGAGGGTCTAAAAAGGGCTTAAAAGAAGACTCGTTATGTCTATTGGGAGTCCTGAGGGTGAGGTCAAAAAATAATCATGCAAATGAGGTTCAAACTCGTAATTAGGAAAAACAACAAAGACTCCCGAGCCTACAGTGATTAGAGACATCATGGACACCATAATGCAACCAGGATCTACCTAGGGCATCCATGTTCTGGTAAGCTCTACCACCAACTCACGACACTTCTAAAGAAACAATTATGGTTCTGTGTCGGAACTTGATGAGATCGATCCTATGGAAAAGGGATAAAGACAACGAGATACAAAAGTTAGGGAGGAAACCTAACCTGCATGCTCAAGTTGATCATCTGAGATTTTTCCACGGACCATCAAAAGTTACCGAAAACTCAAAAAAAATGTACTGATACCCGATCATACCCTTCCAATGCAACTCCTGAATCACTCTAAATGGTTTTTGGTTTAAAGAAAATGATAAAGGGGGCCAAAAAAGTGACAAAAAGAGGCCAAAAAGTCTATAAATAGAAGTTGGCAGCTCATTATCACCATTGCAGATTTGGAAATTGGCTCTGGAGAAAAAAAACCCCTTTTATAAAAGTGGTGATTCTGGGAGCTACAGTGGACGAAATGACTATCTGTTTGGACCAAGTAAGTATAAACTCTCTCCTCTTGCAATTTAAATATTTATTTATGCTTTGGGTTTCAAGTTTTGGGGGGCATTGACCTTCAAAAGGTCAGCCCTAGGTCCATGCAGGTTGTCTTATGACAGGCCACGTGTACATTCAAGCAGAGTAAAAACTACACACATGTGCATGCAACTGTCATCATGACAGCTCACGTGGACCCCCTTATTGAATGAAAATTTAAAAAAAAACAAGGGTTAACCCTCTTGAACTTGGTGTTTTGCAGGATGTATGTTCACTGGAGGGAAAGAGAGCATGAGGAGGTTAGTGAGTTGTTCGGGGAAGACCACAATGTTGTGGTTGCCTTAATGAAATGTAGGCTGCTCAAATTCTTCTTATGTCCTTTAATGCGGGCACAACCTAGGCTAGTAAATGCCTTGGTTGATTATTGGCATCCTGATGCAGAGGCCTTTATGTTAGAGGGGCAGTCACTGGTGCCTACGACAGAGGACATATATTTTTTTACTGGCCTCTCCAGGAGAGGGGAACCAGTCAACTTCTGGACATTTCCTTCGGGGCCTCAGAACATATTAGAATTGATAGGACTTTATTGTGAGGTTGGTACAAACCAATCGAGCTCACAGGTGCCCATAAGCAAGATCACTGACTTATCGCTGCAGACGATTGTGGTGTTTATTGGGTGGATGACTGGTTCTACGACTCTACATCAGGCATCCCGCGTAGAGATCCACTTTGCAGTCCAATGCTTAAATGCACAAATATTTGACTAGATCACTACACTACTAAATTGTACGAACAGGCAGTTGACAGATTGTCAGTCCTGGACACAGAGGAACTTTGGGTTCGTGACCATTCTATGCTCTTTCTTCTTTGAAAGATTTCTGAGCTTCAGTCCTTGAGTAGTGGTATGAGGACATCAGGCATCTCTTCCTGCAGTTTGTAGATGGGCAGTGTTACTGCCATGACAGGGTGGTGGAAGGACCAATGAGTCCTTTGATGATGATTTCTCCGCTTAGTTGTCGCAACAGATCCTAGTCATAGAGGATTACCCTTATGCTAGGATTGATTTCTCGAGAGATCCTGAGATACCAGTACCTCCTGGTGAGGAGCGAGGAGAGATGGGTAATATTACATCATTTTTTTGTTGTTTTATTTATATATCATTTTTTTATACTAGAGTATTTGACGGATATGTGTCTATTGTGTGCAGATGTGGGACCAGTGCGACCTGTGGACTATGCGAGGAACAGGTGTCGTTCTCGGTCAGGGACTGCACCTGCCGCCGCAAGGGGACCAGCAACAGCAGGAGAGCTTCTAGCTGGGGAGGTTGAGAGAGTGTTGAGACGAGTTGAGCGAAACTTTACCTCTCTCACCCACACGATCCCTATGGCAGAGATTGAGGATCTGCCACCATCTATGCAGCCTCATGTAGTGGGGGAACCATGGACATGGGTCTGATTGTTTCAGCATTTGGAAAACGTTGTTGATCAGTACAATAGGGCCCACAGGCCCTGACCTTAGTTAGACTTTTCACGTGCTGAGAGCACTACTTGTATTTATTTTTCAAGGGCATAAGCCCCATGACTCATTATTGGTCATACTTTTGAGGCGCTTGCGTCCACCTATGTACTCCTGTGATTATGACATTATATATGGATTTTTATGTCTTTTTATGTCTTATGGATCATATTTTCCTTTAAAAATGGATTTACATGTTTATGTGTATGTCCTTTCATATGTGTGCGAGATGCCAATCTAAAATTTGATGAGCTAGAGTATCTGTAATTTGGTTTAATATCCTAGGAACATGAAAATAAGTAATATAATCAAAGCTTCATTCTAAGAGACGTACCCTAAGGAATCGTCGGTGTAAAGTCATATCATGAACACGGTAGACTCTATTTAACTGAGACACAACCAGCGGAGCATCGAGATAGACCCGGAGATGAGAGATACCAAATGACAGGGAGTCACGAAGCAACTCAATAATTGCACCATACTCGGTGACATTGTTTGTGGTGTCACCTAAGCATATACCTCCAGAAGATAATAATTGGCCCCGAGGTGTAAAAATTACCCAAGCTGCGGAGGCAAGCCTCTGAGTGTACTGGCTAGCACTGTCTGCGTACCCAATGAACACCTTAGATTCACTTGACATCTACCTTAGATTTACTTGACATCTACCACAGTGACGAAATATAACATAAAAAATGACACGTCCATAATACTAAAAGAAACTAGAAAGTAATAGTACAAAGACTATACATATGTTACAAAAAGTTACCCATGCTGACCTACTTATGAGTAATACTTCTCAAAGATAAGTCGGAGGTGTGTGGGATGATCCATTATTTTATGAGATCGAGATGCTAAATCATCTAAATAGGCCTCAACTATATGCTTGAGGTCATGGAAAGAAAAAGACATGGCCCACTGAAAGGTCGCTCCAGCATTTTTGAGACCAAAGGGCATCTTACGATACATGAATGTACCCCATGGACAAACAAATGTCATTTTGTGCTGGTCTTCGGGTTTGATTTGTATTTGATTATATCCTTAAAAATCATCCATGAAAGAGAAGGCCTCACAACCCGCACATTCATCAATTATCTGGTCGATGAATGGTGTGGGAAAATTAACTTTTGGACAGGCCTTGTTCAAATCATGGAAGTCTGTACATACACAAATTGTGCCTTGTTTTTTATTGACCGGCACGGGATTTGACACCCATTGGGTCAAATGGAAAGGATAGATAAAACCAGTTGTTAGTAGTTTCTCAGCTTCAACCTTAATGGTTGCTTCTTTCCTGGGATTAAATGGATGAAGATTCTCCCGAACAGGCTTGGCATCTGGATAAGTTGTGATTTTATGTTCAACTATCTTTGGATCGATGCCTAGCATTTTCGCGTAAGACCAGGAAAAAACTTTACAGAATTATTTAAATAGATCTATGTAGATTTGAATCTCTTCAGGGGAGTAGTCAGCTACGACAAAAACATTCTCCATGATGCCATGGGTTCTATAGATATTGATCAGTATGGTTTCAGCGATGGTTTCCATATTACCCTCAGCATAGACCTCTTATGTAGCTAAGGGATTAATAAGACAAGACCTATCTCCAGTCATAGTCAAGGTGAATTCTCCGGCTTCGATTCTGCTTAGCTCTGGGAGGAAGTATGATCTATGATGAAGATCATCCCAGGGTTTGTCCAGACTAGTCATTGCTTCAATTACTACTTCATCGGAGAGAAAGACTAAGTCTAATGAATCGGTGTCAGTGAGAGAAAATTGAGCCCAAATAGGCTCTAGAAGTGGATCTAACTCTTGTGTAGGAGTTGGATCTGTGTTGGATGAAGCTTGCTTGACTAAAGAGTACGCTACTTCAGCTATGGACAAGGGCATGAACATGCCCATGTGGTCTGTCCCATCCATCGTGGCCGATGGGGAAGGAAGTATCCATGGATCGTTGAATTAAGTCATGCGAAATGACGAAACTTGGAAAATCTTAACCTTATGGTGGTCGGATATGAACTTGACATCGCCTTGAGGGGGCGGGTAATCGAAGGTACCCATCAAATATGGGAACAAACCAACCCCTACGTTGACTATGCCTAGTTGAGGATTAACAATCATCGGGACCGCGGACACCCCCAATGAAGGGTCAGGTCTGGAGAAAGACAATTGATCAATGGTCACAATCTGATCCTCATGTGGAAACAACAAGACTCAGAAAACTGTAGCAACCACCACTTGCATGGCATAAGTCCAACTCCTTCATAATAAGAGATTGTAGTCAAGGGACACGTTGACTACTTCTTCCTCGATGCACACGGTCTTCCCTCCTAACTGGATGGGGAAAGAGGGAATGATACCATGTGGTCAGAACAAATTACCATTGAATGCAGTGAGAAGAATAGGTGACGAAGAAAAAACGGGCTAGCCGATGGCCTTCCAACATGCCAATGACATAACGCATGTCGAGGCGCCCTCATCAACCACCGTGCATAAAATATTTTGAGTAAAAGTTTTCATGGGGTGAGCCACTACTATCTAAAATGCTACATGGTAAGGCAGACAAGGTTTTAAGTTGGTTGTATCTAGGATGATGGTACCCAGACTACAGGTCTTGGTGGATCCTAAAGTGGTTAATAAAGCCTTCCTCTGGGAAGGGCAGCTTTGGAGGATCTCCAAAGCGGACATCGCACAAAGGGTTTGAGACAAATACTCCACCACGGAATAGTTATGGGCAGCCCTTGCGTTTGGGTTGTGAGAAGATTTTGGGATGCGTGTCATTGTTTCTCCCAAAGTCTTCTCAATCTATAGAGGAAGAGATGGCATTTTGGCTTCTTTTCCCTTCTCAGAAGTGCTTGGTTTACTGTAGTCATGCGCTCTAGTTGATATAAAATCATCACCCTTCATCATATACATGTTCACGGATGCAGGATTGTTCAAAGAAGGAGAGGGTCCTTGACTGCTCCCTTCCGTGCTTGTAGAGGCTTGGGTTAGGTTTTGCCCATGTTGAAATGGATTGGTTAACACAACAGGTTGTCGCTGTGTCAAAAAATTTTGGGCCTCTGCAAGCCGAGGACATTGGTGGGTCAGATGGTCTTTCGTGCACAAGTTGCACGGATACCTCACCTTCTGTTTCTCAGTGTTTCCCCCACCAACATTATTAGTGGGTTTCTTATCCCCCTTACCTTTCTTTCATTGTTTCTTCTTTCCTTCAGGCTATTGGGTGGCCTTTGGATTTGTTGATTTCACTGTGTGTACATCCTACATTTTAGTAGGGGGAGTAGCCAAAATAGTAGTTTGGATGGACGTTGTGTGTTGTATAGACAATTGTTGCAATTGCTTCATCAGTTTATCATTCAACAACCTTGTCAAGTATGGAAAATGCAAGGTTTCCAGGAAAGGTAGTTTGGGTTGTTGGTGATAACCTGGGAAAAAGGGACCTGGAGTTTGACTGGCACCAAGTTGCCAGGAAAAGTTCAGCTGCTGGCTTAGGTTCTGGTAAAAACCATGGCCATGACCAGTGTACAGATTCTACATGTGAGGAGACATCATCGGTTGATTCCCAAAATAGGACGTAGATGGTTGGGCGTACATTACATTCAAAGGACTTTGGGAAGGGTTGCCCCATGCCGATCCCATGGGGATAGGCATAGTACATCTTCCGAGGTTCCATTGATTATGAAAATAATTGCCCCAGATCGACATTCCTGACGAGGGAATGGATCCCTGCCAAGAGTTCCAAGGCCCTGATGTGGAAGAAGTTCCTGGGTTTTCCCACTGTGCAGGAATAGTACCCTGCATAGGAATAGGTTGTCTGAAACCAGGATTGCACCTAGTCAGGAAAGAAGCTGATGAGAAGGCGTTGTTACCAAACACATCAAACAAAGAAAATGATGTCGAACCTATCAGCATATTATGCGAAGGTGGTCCTTGACTCCCTGCTCCAAATAAACTATGGTGTGCAGGTGGCCTGGTAGATTGTTGATGTGTGCCACTGAGCGAAGGGGATGAAGGAGGTATATGACCTCCCCCATAAGAGAAATGTTAAAAGGAGTTGAAGTGCCCCCCATGTGGCCTTCTAGAGGAGCATTAGAGCTCCCTACCCCCAGGCCTAAAGTCTATGAAGAGGAGTAGGAAAGTACAGGACTTGTACCTGAGCTAGGCATCTCGTATGAGAATGGAGGGCCTGTCACACTTGGTGTGAAAGGGGTTTTGGCCACCACCATAGACAGGATCATACCACTGTGCGAGGTAGAGGTGGTTGAGACCATGGTGGCTTGGACTGGTGATGGTGATTTAGGAGCTGGAAACTCTCCTGTGGTGACAACCGTAGTGGGAATTGAAGAATTCCCAGAAGGAGTGACAACATTTGTTTCCATTGTTGTGTGGGACACTGTCTGGCACTCATAAGGGTGAATCGATATGATGATGGGTGATGAAAGATCAGTGGTTGGATTTTTAGGTGGACCAAGAGCTTTTTCTCTAAAGTCTAAAATGGTTGTTTCCTCTGAATGTTGGTTGGGCACAATTTCTTGTGACCCGTTCACTTTAAAAGACCCTTGTTGGTCTAGCTTTCGCTTTAGTGGTGGAGGAGGTGGCTCCAGTGTAACCAGTGATAGGCCCAGAAGCCTTCGTGACTAGTGGAGCTCATGATCCTCCATTGTGTGAGAAGATCAAAGACACTCTAGGGCTTTCTATTTGTTTAAAAAACAACACACACTAAAAAACTCCCTACAAGATAAAACAAGCGAACACTAAACTAATTGGAAGAACAGTTACAACAACCAACACTAGAGAAACTTACCAGTGAAAGTACAACTCAAAATCAAGATCACCCCCAGGGTATACTATGAAAAGCGTGGCCTGATGTCTATCCTAGGTACCACGGTATACCCCCGCAGTCACTTGTGTATATCTCTAAAAAGATAGGCAACTAGGTTGCCAGCGCGCAAGCAGTCACCAGGTGGGTACAGTCAAAATTCGGGTAGACCACAATGAGCAGGGTATTGAGCCCGAAACCTGTCAAGGGTATTGAAAGAAAGTGGTCTAGAAGACAACTAAGGACCTGAAATGGATTTGACACCCATGAAGCTCCGTGGCAAATGCAATCAACGGAATCCCAAGACAAGCCCTCTATATGTGTTCTCCACTACGATTGGTCCAACTTTGGAGGGGTTATCTCTGCTACCTTCTTGCACACGACCTTGTTTTTATCCCCTGTGTTAGAGGGGGGTCCCGGATAACTTACACGATACTGGACTTTGACACTCCCTAACTCAGACTCCAATGTTTGATTTTAGTGGCCTTGAAGAGTTTCCTCTCCAACCTAATTCAAGGCCCTAACCCTAAAGTAGTTGGTTGACCCTACAAACAGAAAATGTCTAATGAATTTTAGGTTTAGCATTAATTTTTATGGATTGTATTAAGTAAAAGGTTATGAAAGTGAAACTAGTGATGTTTGAAAGACGAAAGAGAAAAAAAAGAAAGTTGGAAACAAAAAACCTTTACTTAACTCAACTCTTAAACAACTTTTCAAACTTTTCAAACTTTTGTAAGATCTTTGAAAAACAAACTCAAAGCAGGATTTCACTCAACTACGAGCTACTTATGATCTAATTAAACCATCAAGAACTTATGAAAGAAAAGACTTTTCCCTGGTTACTAATGAAAAACAACACTTTTTAACCCAACAAAGAAATAAAAGTTTTTTTTTTTATTTGAATGCTCAGAAAGAAAAAAGGAAAAATATCAACAAGTCAAAACCCAAAAAACCTCTGGCCTAAGCGTAGATTGCAAAGAGTCACTTTAAAAATCACACACAAGAAAATTAAAATTTGACTCTCACACTTGTCTAAAAACCCTATAAAAGAAAAATTTGAGGAAAACTTCTAAATGAAAAAAGAAATCTATTTTTGTGATCAAACCTAAGTTACTGACCACTATGATAGAGACCCAAAAACCTAAGAGGTATAACTCTTTTCAAAGGAAAGGATGACTGCCTCACCTTCAACAAAAATTCTCTCCACAAGCACACTGTTGGCAATTCAACAGCAAGCGTGTGCACGCAAGCTGTGTAAAGTCAGAGTGCGTGTACATGTGTGCTGACCTTATACAGGCCATGTGTATATCTGAAAATCTGAGACAAATGAAAATCCAAGCAAGCTAGCCCAGGCAGAGACTACTGGTACTGAGAACCAGAATCTCTTGAAGACACAGACACTTACTTTAACAGAAAAAAGAAAACAATTCAAGGAAAAATTCATAGAACAAACCAATCTGAGGTGAAACCTAAGTTATAGACTGCAAACAACAAAGACTAGAAAGAGTTCCAGAAAACCCTTGATAAGGACTAATTCTGACAGGGAAGAGGATGAATGGCTCTCTAAAAAAGAAAAATCTGGAATCATACATGCGACTAACACTTCCTCAACTAGCATGTACATGCAGGCTGTGAGAATGCAAGGCATGGGTACATGCATGCACACCTTATATAGGCTGCATGTACCTCTGTGGGTCTCGGAAAAAAAAATACAGTCAAGAAAAGAAACAAAGATAGCTGGTATGGAAGACCAGAATCTCTGTTAGCTCAGACTTTTGCAGAAACTTTAAAAATAGGAAATGAAACCAGTTCTTAAAAATACCAAAAAAATATTCCCAAAAGCCCTAGAGATTTCCCCAGTATGGTCGCCAATTCTGTTGTGAGTGGAAAATCCCTCTATGGACTAACACTTAGGGTTTTATTATGTATGCAGAAAAGACCTAAAGATTCCTACTTTCTACCATCGACCTGGACCTAATCCCCATTATTCTTAAGCAAATACGTAGTTAAGAAGATCAAGTGAGCATACCTTATTTTGGGTGTTTGATATCGATCCTTCTTCATGCTTGATCTCTCTTTGACTGCATCTCTCCTCCCAAGGCTGACCTGCATCCACACAAAACAAACAAAGAACCCCACATGCATTTGATATATAGATGAATGGGATAGAGATTCAATCAACATGTATGCAATAAACCATGAAAACCTCATATGGTGGGATGGGAAAAGTACTTCTTTATTATTAACTTCAACAAATCAACTTACAATGATGAAGCCGGCCACTGCTCCATGAACCTGGTCCTGGGCTCCTCTTCAACTGTCCTCCAACTTCTTTGCTCTATGCTTATCTTTGCACAAGGATGGCTAAAGGTTGGGACAAAGGGAATGCGCAATCAGGTATAGTTTATTTACTATGATTCTCCTCTTCCAAATGGGACCCCTAACCCTTCTTTTATAGGCTATAAGAAGTTATGTATCTGGTCGAACCCTCGGCCATGCATGGCGGAAAGGTTTAGTTAACTCACCCAAAGTTGTGTGTTTCGTCAGCAAATTTCCTTTTTTCGTGCTTTTGTAGGTACACGCGGGCTGTTTTGGGTCAGCTAGCATGTACACACATGTAGTAATGGAGCAAGGTGTGTGGGTCTTTATAAAAGGTGTTTTTAAGAAGAGTTGTTTAGTAGTGTTTTGGTGGAATCTGAGATGCCTTGATGCCAGGTAAGCATGTCTGGTGAAAATTAGGGTTATAACAAATATGAACCGTCAGATCAGTCTATGTCAGGAACATATCGTGACCATCAGATTTCCTAACCAGAAATGCATACTGAATAAACACACTAAGAAATACACTTTTACATAATATCACATTAGACCAAGTAGATCTTAACTAACTCCTAAGTGTGTAAATATCCTAACATTCCCCCTTAAGAACATCTTGGGATAGGATTGAAGGATTTACAATAGTGACACAATAGGAGAAGGAAGGAGGGATTAGAGCCTATCCCCCCTTGATGACAACTTCTTGAAATCCTAACATAGATCGAAGTTTGAAAAACTTTGCTTTTGTAAGAGACTTTGTGAAAATTTCTGCAACTTGATCTTCTGTATGGAAAAAAATAACTTCAATAACTTGATCATGAATGAGATTTATGATGAAGTGCATGTGTAGATCGATGTGTTTGTTTCGTTGATGTTGAACTGGATATTTGGATATCTTGATCACAATCTAATTTTCGCACCAAAGGATGGTCGGATGCTGCTACTAGAATCCAAACATTGAAAGAATATGTTAAATCCATAAGGATTCCTAACTTGCATTTACTATTTCTTGGTACTATGCTTCTACTGAATACAGTGAAATAGCCTTTTGTTTCTTACAGGCCCAAGTGGCAGGTCCTGCACCAAGGCTGAAAGCATAACTTGCAATAGACTTATGATCATTAGGGTCACCAACCCAATTTGAATCAGTGAAGCCAACTAATAAAGGAGTCCCCCTTGAACTTTAATGTATCCTGAACTGAATTGTACCACAAACCTAGAGAAGTATCCTTTTAGCTTCTTTCCAATGGCTTTCATGAGGTGTTTCCATATATCAGGAAACAAGACCAACAATGAAATAAAGATCGGGATGGGTATGAGTCAAGTATCAAGTATAAGAGGCTACCAACTAACTAATGGTACAAGGTGGAATCAACTTCTGGAGAAGTACATATGGCAGCAAGCTTGAATCTAGACTGGAATGGAGAAGGGATTGGTTTACAATCGTCCATGTGAAAGTGATGAAGAAGGTCACAAGCATACTTAGATTAGGAAAGAAAAATTCCTTCATTGGTTTGCAAAACTTGGAGGCCAAGGAAATAGTGCAAAAAGCCGAAGTCTGTCGTTTCAAATTTCTTCTTAAGGATGGTTTTCACATGGTTTAAAATGTTTGAGTCACTACTAGTAAGGATAAGGTCATCAACATAAAGGAAAAGGATTATGATATGTCTTCCTACTTTCTTGGTATAGACATTAGGATCATAATGGAATCTAGAGAATCTAGTGGCAATAAGAAAGTTTTCCATTTTGGAATACCAAGCTTGAGGAGCTTGCTTAAGACCATAAAGAGATTTCTTAAGGAAACAAACAAGGCTAGACTCATTATGGACATAGCGAGGACATTGTTCCATGTAGATTTCTTCTTGAAAATATCCATGCAAGAAGTTGGATTTAACATCCATCTAATGGACCTCCCATTTATGTGAGGAAACAAGGGAAAGAACTAGGCAGATGGAATTCATTTTGGATACAGAGGAAAAGGTTTCATCATAGTCAATTCCTTCAAATTGGGAAAATCCTTTGGCAACTAACTGAGCCTTGTGTCTTTCAAAACTTCCATCTAATGCATACTTAGTTATGTATACCCATTTACATTTGAAAAGTTTTCTTCCTATTGGAAGAGGTACAATATCCCAAGTATCATTTTCCATTAAAGAATGATACTCTTAATTCATTGTTGTATCCTAATCTAGATGACCGAAGGCTTCTGCAAATGTCTCTAGATCATGAGTCTCTTAAATTTGACCCAAAAGAGAAGAGTCTCGTTGGAACTATGAATGTGTCAGATGTTGATTTGAAGGATCACTGACAAGATCGCCAATTTGTTCTCGTCTTGAATGAACCCATCAAGGAAGAGGTGGAGATGGAGTTGGTGCTGGTTCAGGTTCAAAGGACTCATCTGGAGGAAGGTGAGTAGGAGGAGGTGGATTTTCATCCTCACTGTCATCATCTAAAGAAGAAACCAGAATAGGAATAGAAGAATGCACAAACGTTGAAGATCGCTTGCATGTCAAAGAAGGAACAAACGTCGAATTATTCTCACAATCCAAAGAAGGCACAAATACTGAATTAGACTCGCATGCCAAGAGATTTTCAGCAAATTTAACATCTCTTCTAATAATAATTTCATTTCAATATGGTTGAAGAAGTATATAACCATTGACATCTTTAGAATAACCAACAAATATACACTTCTCACCTTTAAGATGCAATGCTTTCCTTTTCCCATCAGGAATGTGAGCCCATGCTATACTGCCAAATACATAGAAGTGACTTACATCTAGTTTAATTTTAGTACAAACTTCTTCTGGTGGTATATTTTTAAGATCCTTTTTGGGAGTGTGATTTACTATGTAATTTTCACAGTTGATGGATTCTGCCCAATACTTTAGACTTAATCCCTTATATTGGATCATACAATTATCCATTTCTTTTAATGTGCGGTTCTTTCTCTCAAAAACACCATTTTGTTGTGGTGTATATGGAACAATGTGTTTCATTTGGATTCCCTCTATAGTGCAGTAACTTGTAAAATTATTGTTCGCATATTCACCTTCATTATCTATTCTTGATATTTGAATTTGATGTCCAGATTGACTTTCTATAAGGGCCTTGTAGGCCAAAAACCTGTCAAAAAATTCACTCTTAAGTTTTAAGAAGTAAACCCAAGTATATTTGGAAAAGTCATCAATGAAAACTAAGAAATACTTGCATCCAAAAAAATAAGGAGAAGAAAGTGGACCACACAAATCACTGTGAAAAGGATGGAAAGGGCCCTAGGCATGCCAAGAGGCATGTTTGTCAAAACTGCCCCGATGATGTTTGTCAAGAATACAACCAACACAAATACCATCTCTACATGAAACAACAGGAAGAGTAGCCACCATGTGTTGATTTCATAGTTGTTTCAATGAGCGATAGTTTTGATGACCAAACCACTCATGCCAAAATTTTCTCTAGTCTTCGCTATGAACAACAAAAACTAATGAAAAAAATGATGAACCAAATTTGTCAAACTTGTACAACATGGTAATATCATCAACAATTCCAGTTGCAAGAACATGCTTAGGATCTTTAAGATCCTTGATTATAACTTTGTGAGGTGAAAACTCTACGGTTTTACCTTCACCTGAATGAGTGATTTGATATACTGATAGAAGGTTACAAGAAAGACTTGGAACACATAATACATCATTGAAATGACCATTTTCTACTTGAAATTTTCTAGATCTTACAACACTAAGAGATCTATCATTACCAACAAATATTTTCTTTGTGTTACATTCATTTAGAGCAAAAAATATGTCTTTATCCTTAGCCATATCATACTATGCTCTAGAATCAATAATCCACTCATCATAAGAAGAAGTAGCAATTGCATTGAAGGAGAAACCATAAGTAGAAAGTGCATGTCTATGAGGAGAAGAAAAAGAAGAAGTAGAATCAATAATAATTTTTTGTTCCTTCATCACTGCTTCTAAAGATGTCATCTTCTTAAAACATTTGGACTCATCATGACCATATTTATCATAAAAGTTGCAATGCTTGTCAGTCTTCATACTTTTATATTTTTCTCCTTTGTCACAATTGGGGGTGGAAGTTGTTTGGGTGGGTTTGGGACCCTTATGTTGCTTGTTGTTGTGGCAAGGATGTTGCTTCTTGGGATTCTTGGGTTTGTCTTTCTGATGGACGACTAAGGATTTGTTGGAGGTACCTGCAGTGTTGATCACTCCAAGTTGTACAATCTTATATTGCTCTCTAGTCAAAGCATCAAAAAAGGACTCAAGAGTGGGTTTTTGATAAGTTGTCCCTAGAGACTCTTTCATGGCATAAAAGGTAGATACAAACATAATAGAAAGAATAAGATAGATGCAACGCTTTTCATCCATCTTTATCTTACATTATTCACATAAAATTCTGAGTGTTTTGAACTTAGATAGATAGTCTTCAATGCATGAAAAATCACATGGACTCAAAGTCAATAGTTGATTTTCTAACTGTTTTGCTCGAATAATATTTTGTTTACCAAACACAGATTCAATCTTTTCCCAAGCTTCATAAGGTTTATCAATTTTTTGAAGGTGGAACCTTAAATCAGGAGAAATGGACATTCTGATTAGTCCATGTGCTTCTTCATTCCTATTGGCCCATTTGAATTTCTTATCAGCATCAATAGGTTCTCTTTCCTTTCTCAAGGTAATCTGATACAAGAGTTTACTTCTTATTAAACCCTCCATATGGGATTTCCATTGGAAGTAGTTGGCGCTGGTAAGCAAAACATTACTTGAAGAATCCATATTAATTATGTATATGATATGGATTTAAAAACTAAAACTGATCATATGGATAGAAAGATCACGAAAAATTAGGCGGTTTTAAAAAAAACGGCTCTGAAAATGGACTTCGGATGTGAAAGTTATGCTCTTTAAAAAAAAGGCATAAACAGTAACCAAAGGACCATGTGATGGTGTAAGTTGCTTTATGAAGTGACCCACTTTTATAAAAATAAGTGGGGTTCACTTTTAAAATGAAGTTACTGTATAAAATAAAATCTGCATGCAAAATAAATAACTCTAAAATATTAAAGTTGCTTATAGTGATTCACTTTTATACTTGAAGTGAAATACACTTTACAATGGAGCATTAACTTTTTCAAAAAACATAACAAAAAGAGAGACTTGAACTCAAGACCTCTTACATAATATGGAAACTTTTAACCAAGTAGGCTAGCAAAACATATTGTATTGTTTAACAAGAGGATTTTTGCTATTGTTGTTGTTGACGACCTTGGAGAGCGTGCTAAAAAAAAATATTTTCACACAAGAAAATAATTTCGCTTCTCAATTACAACAAGGGTTAGATCTTGGTTAGTTTACCTGAAAAATGCACCTTTTCCTATATGTTTCTTATTTTCTGAGATCACACAAGGCATGGGGAAAAGAGCATACACAAATCTAAAAGAGTAGCAACATGGAAACAAACAATATAAAACCAAAATAAAACTCTGCAAAAAATTTAAAATGGCGTGTTCAAGATTTATACCTTCAGATCTAGCTGAAATGGCTGTATCTTGGGAAAATGAAAACCTTTTAGAGTGAAACAAAAAACATTCATGAATGAAACGAGCACTTAGTTTGCAATGGAATATTCATATCATCCCATAAATGTATGAAAATGGCAGAAATAGAAGATGAGGAAACTCAGCTTCACGATCTCGATCTACAATAGGAATGAGTCTTGAAACAGGGTCTGATACCATGTTCAAAAACACAGGTATTCCAAAAAAGGATGAAAACCTTTAGTAACCCTACACAGAACCAGATCAAATATCAAAATATCGATGTTTTGACATGGTAAAACCCCTATGGGGAAGCATCCACAACCCCAGCCAATGCAGCCACTTGGAGAAATTTAATAATGCAAAAGAAAAAGATTACAGATATATTTTACAAGAGAGTTTCTCACAATCGATCATTGGAAAATAACCCTCCATGCTCTTTAAATAGAGATCATGGAACAATCAGGTGTTAAGACACATATCAATGGTCATTAATATCAAGGACAATATGAACCCTCACATCACTTTATGCAGACCCCTACCTCGGTAGGGTCCGTTGACCTCCCGGTCATCGGATCGTTCAAATCTACAAGCTGGAGCAGCTCTTTGATTCCTTGCTGGAATCCCACGAATAAATCCATAAGTCCTTTTATGAAACTCTCCCTGCATAACTAAACACTAAGCATGAGCCTCACCTTCACACAACCATGGGATATGATTGCATGCCTACACAAAATGCATTTCGAGACTTCTATGTATGAGCCAACCCTGACTCCTTATCTCCTGAAAATCCAAAAAGGGCTTAATTGATGTTATCTCCTTTCCCTTTCTCTGCACATGTGACCATTCACCACTAACTAGGGCCCATAATTTGAGCGTGTCAAGATTTTGTGTATCAGGAACCCCTAATGTGATTCACCTCCGTCCTCCTGACTCCCAAAATTCCTATATTTCGAAGTACCAAATCGACGGTCATGGCTCTCTCACAATATGATGACTTAGATCTGTTCCTTCTTGTGTTGGGACTTCGGGTTTTGTGAAGTCAGAAGATCGCTCGCCTCCCTACTCTCGATCCCCAATATTCTGAAACCCGAAATTTTCCCTGGACAATCAATGATTCAGATCTCTCCTCAATCAAGGGTTGGGATCTTTTCGCAATTTCTTGTTTCATGAGTTTTCATGAATTTTCTCTTTGACATTTCCCTCCTGCGGGTCAGTGAAATGTTGATCGGTTTCCACCTGTCTTCTGATGATGGATGTTCCCAATGATTTTGGGACTTCGTGAATTTGCAAGTCATATCTACTCCTATGTACTCTAAAGGACTAAACCTTGTGCACTTTCTCCATATCCAATGGATGTTGGTCCACGTGCTTCCAAATATGACGACTCACACTTGATTAATCGAATGGTTGAGATTCCACCTCGATGTTCTGGGGCTCTGGACTTTGGGAATCTCAAGTTTCAACTCTAATAGCTTCTCTCTCCTCTATACACGAAGTTTTAAAATGCATGCACCTCCTTATGATTTGACGATTGCCGATATTCTTCCCTATGATCCAGTGATCATGGTCATTCTTCCTCCCGAGCTTCAGATATCCCCTTGGCTTGGAAGCTTTATCATCTTTCAAAGGTTCCAAAACTTTGTTCTCCCGATGAATCCATCTATGGAATCTCATCATCACTTGTGAAAAGTGTTCTCTCTTCTGAGCTTCTATCCTTGAAAGGATTTCAATATCCCATGCACACCTTGCATTCTCAAAATTTCGAATAACTCAGTTCGAAAGATTTTCTTGATAACAAAATGCTTCTCCCTGACCTGGCATTCTTCTGCGCCGATTCTTCAAATATTTTTGGATTCTTGATGCTATGCACACCTTCCACCTGGTCTAAGTTTCTCTGATTCTCTCTAAAATTCTCTGAGTCAATCCGAGACTTAGTCGATGCACCACTTGCGTTCGATTTGCACACCTTGCATACAAGTATCAAAAGATAAACGATTGAAACTCAAATAGCTTCATGATGAACTCATAAAGTTAATCTCTCGAAAAAAATCATACATGAATGAGTTGTAATAAATCATACACATAAAATATCATTCACTCAATCACACATGAAATGAACACACTCCAAGGATTTGGGACA
>JASDQU010104211.1:113269-129074 GCA_032191745.1 Picea mariana | reverse complement strand
TAAACGATTGAAACTCAAATAGCTTCATGATGAACTCATAAAGTTAATCTCTCGAAAAAAATCATACATGAATGAGTTGTAATAAATCATACACATAAAATATCATTCACTCAATCACACATGAAATGAACACACTCCAAGGATTTGGGACAATTTCTGTCTGTTCTATTCATTCATGAAAAAAAAAATACATAGTGTTTCTGCTACTCTACTATGCTCTACTGATCTCTCTATTCTGTCTATCCATCCTCCTCTATTACAATGCGACAATGAAAATCTATCTAAGGATCACTCCACGAGCTCTCTCATCCTGTTATGAAATCTATCATTTCAAATTCAAAGCTATTACCTACTCTGTCCTATTACAATAACTACTAGTTATTTCTAGATAGAGTCAACATTGCATATCTGCAATTTCTTACAGTCCTTCAAGACTTTACAAACAAGTTACATTTTAAAATGTTGTTTTCAAAAATATCTCAACAACCGATTAAATTCTGAGTTAAATGATTGATCTGAAATTATGTCATTGTTGAGATGTCATTCGTCTGCCTCCATGCATGCTTGTTGACTTTGAAGGTGATGCTCCTGCATCATACTCCTTTGGTTAAATTTTTCATGAGTTAATGTTCATGATCTCCTGTAATGTCTTTCCATGCTTCAAAATATCAGGTTCTGTGACCCAACTTTCATCTTCCATTGGATGATATTTCCACTTTGCTAAGTACTTAGGATATGTCTTCCTCTTGGTTTTCTTTCCATCACCCTGTTGAATAATTTTCTCCATCTGAGGTTTTTCTGCTGTGGGCAATTGCTCTTCCCACTGAATTTATTTCTGATTATTTGATTCTCCTACTTCATCTCTCCTGTAAGGATATAGGTCTGCAACATTGAATATCGACGATATCCCAACATTGTCTAGAAACTCAATCTCATAAGCATTGGCTGTGAATTTTCTAAGAATCCTACATGGTCCTATCTTTTTCATCTTTAACTTGTTGTACGTTCCCATTGGAAACCTATATTTTCTCAAATAAGCTAAAATTTCATCTCCAAATTCAAATTGATATTCTCTCCTCTTTTGATCAACTCTTCTCTTGTATTTCTGACTGTTGTCCTATAGCTGTTCTCTGAGTCTATCATGGAGTTGTTGCATCTCTGTTGCAAAATACTCTACTCCAGCACTTTTGAATTCATCTTGATTCAAATATCTAAACTCTGTAATCCCTCTTGGTTGTATACCATGCATAATTTCAAATGGAATTTTTCCTATGATCATGTTCACTGAATTGTTGAATGCAAATTCTACTTGTGCCAGAATCTGGTCCCATTGTTGACGTTGCTTAGTGACAACTTCTCAATAAGTTTCTGAGAATTTTGTTTACTACTTCAGTCTGTCCATATGTCTGAGGGTGATATGCTGAAATAAAGGACAAGTTCATCCCCAGCCTCTTCCATAGAGTCCTCCAAAAATGTCCTATGAATTTGGTGTCTCTATCTAAAACTATGCTTCTCGACAATCCATGTAGTCTTACTACTTCTCTGAAAAACAAATTGGCAATGTGTATGGCATCACTTGTCTTCTGGCATGGTATGAAATGTGCCATTTTAGAGAATCTGTCTACCACAACAAATATGGAATCAATCCCTTTTTAAGTTCTAGGCAATCCCAAAACAAAATCCTCTCTGATTGCATCCCATGGCCTTTATGGAATTGGTAATGGATGATACAAACCAGTGTTTTGTTGTCTTCCTTTTTCATACTAACAAATTTTGCATTTGTTCACAAGATTTTTCATTTCTTCTCTCATTCTCAGCCAATAATACAAATTTACTAGCTGCGCAAATGTCTTATCCTAACCAAAATGTACAGCTAAACCTCCATTGTGTTTCTCTTTCAGTAGGTTGTCTCTCATTGAGCATTTCAAAATGCATAATTGGTTCCCTTTGAATAGTAATCCATCCTGGATCAAATATTCAGTCCATGGGCTTCTGTCTCCCAATAAAGAATTCTTGCATCCCTCATAAGCTTCATTGAAATCTGCATCTTCTTTATACATCCCCTTGAGGTGTTCGAACCCCAAAGGTCTCCACCTAGAACTGTTGTATAATCAAACTCCTCTTGCTTAAAGAATCTGCAACTTTGTTTGCAGTTCCAACAATGTGTTTAATAACAAGAGTAAAATTTTGGATAAATTCTACCCATTTTGCATGATTCGGATTCAACTTTTCTTGCCTAGTAATAAACTGCAAAGCTTGATTATCACTGTACAAGACAAATTCTTGTTGAATTAGATAGCGCCTCCATGTTTTTAAAGATTGAATCACCACATAAAATTCCTTATCATACGTGGAATAATTTATCTTGGCATCATTTATTTTCTCACTGAAATAAGCAACTGGCCTATTGTCCTGACTTAAGACTGCTTCAATAGTTGATCCACTTGCATCGCATCTCACCTGAAATGTTTTTCCAAAATCTGGTAAGACCAGAATTGGATGCTTTGTGAATTTATCCTTCAATACTTTGAAACTTTTGTCATCTTCCGGTGTCCAACTGAAGGACTTGTGTTTCTTCGTCATAGTGTCCAGCATGGGTGCGCATATGCCACTGAAATTTCTGATGAATTCTATATAAAAACTCGCTAACCCATGAAAATTTCTTACCTCAAATATACTGCTCAGCAACGACCATTCTCTGATCACTCTCACTTTTCCTGGGTCCGTCTTCAATTCATTTGAAGAGATTACGAAACACAAATATATGAGCTCCTTCTTCATAAAAGAACTCTTCTTCAGATTTATTATCAATTTCTCTTGTTTCAACCTTTCCATCACTAATCTCAAATGACTTAATTTTTCCTCCTTTGTCTTGTTGAATATTAGTATGTCATCTAGNTCCCGTTTATGAGCTCCTTCTTCATAAAAGAACTCTTCTTCAGATTTATTATCAATTTCTCTTGTTTCAACCTTTCCATCACTAATCTCAAATGACTTAATTTTTCCTCCTTTGTCTTGTTGAATATTAGTATGTCATCTAGATATCCTATGACAAATTTGCCTATGAAGTCTTTCAACAGTTCATTCATTAACCTCATAAATGTGCTTGGTGCATTTGTCAACCCAAACGGCATGACCAACCGTTCAAACAATCCTTCATTTATCTTGCATGGTGTTTTCCATTCATCTCCCTCTCTCATCCGTATTTGATGATATCCGCTCTTCAAGTCTATCTTGGAAAAATAGTTTTCTCCGCTTAAATAGTCCATCAAATCATCCATCCTCGGTAATAAGAAATTTGTATCTAATGGTTATATTTTTTATGGCTCGGGAATGTGTACACATCCTCCATCCTCCATATTTATTTGGGCTTAATATAGTCAGTACTGCACATGGGCTTAGGCTTTCCTTGACTAACCCTTTATCCAACAACTCATGGACTTGATTTTTGATTTCCTCATTCTCTCTAGGTGTCAACCTATAAGATTCTTTGTTTGGTAAAATAGTTCCTGGAATAAGGTCAATATGATGGCTTATACTCCTAATGGGTGGCAATGAGTGTGGTAACTCATCCACAACTATATCAACAAAGTTTTCTAATAGTTATTGGATTTATGTAGGCAAATCTTCTACAGAAGTATTTGTAAGGATAACTCTAGGCTTCCTCACTACAACAAACTACATTTCTTTCTCCTTCTTGACTTCTTTCAAGATCTCCTTCCCACTCATGAGAAGTATGCTCGAACTAGCTTCTCTCTTTTACTCCTTGTAATCTATGGGTAACAACATATGTGTCCTACCATTCTTTTCTAGGGTATAGGTATTCTTTATTCCATCATGAATAACCTTTCGATCATACTTCCATGGCCTCCTCAATAAAATATGACAGATATCCATGGGAATTACATCACACAATATTTCATCCCTATAACCTCCTATTTTAAATTCAACATGGCATTGTTGACTTACCATGACTTTATGTCCTTTATGAAACCACGATACCTTGTATGGATTTGGGTGTGCAGTTTTCTTCAGCTCTAGCTTATCCACCATCTCCGTGGATACTAGATTATCAGTGCTCTCATTGCCTATGATCACCTTAAAAACTCTATCTTTCAACTTGCAAGTAGTTATGAACATGCTTGTTTGTTGAACTAGTTCCTATGGTTCCTTTTCTAGTTTAAGAAGGATCTTCCTCATCATGAGGATTCTTCCTCCTTCTGTTGCTTCTTCTTCCACATGCTTTTGTTCTACAACAATGTTTGTTTCTCCACCTCCTTCTTTCTTTCTATTAGGACATTCCCAAGATTTGTGTCCTTATTTTCTACAGGTATAACATTTAACCACACCTCCTTTGTCTCTTCCTCTTCCTCTACCTCTGGAAAAAGAACCTCTTCCTCCATATTTTCCTTATTTAGAACTTCCACCCTTATCATGGTGACTATGTTATTTCTCAGCTTCAAGCTTCAACTTCTGGAAATTCTCTCTATTGGTTCCCTTGCCTCTACTTGAATTTCCTCCTCTGCTTCATTGGATTTGCTTCCTGGCCAATTTTTCTTCATCCTTCAAGGCTACTTGATAAACATCCTCAACTTTACTGACATAAATCATGTTGATATCCTCTTGGATTTCATATCTCATCCCATTGATGTATCTAGTTTTCTTCTCATCTTCATTCTCTTTTTGTCCAGCCCTCGTGTTCAGTCGGTAAAATTATTCAGTGTACTATTTCATTGATAAACCCCTATGTTTCATGTTTTGCAATCTTTTGTAAATATTGATTTGGTAATCCTTGGGGATAAATTTGGCTTTCAACTTAGCTACCATCCTATCCCATTTTTTAATTTTCTGCTTATAATCTCTCCTGTGTTTGGCTTGCAGTTCATCCCACCATAACGATGCATGACCTTTAATTCTTGTCACTGCATGCTTCACCATATTATCTTCTTTGATATCTTCGTAATCAAAGTATTTGTCCATAGCACATACCCAATCTAACAATTATTCAAATTCCAAGTTGCCTTCATACATAGGTACCTCTATCCTTTCTCTGGATCCTATATTTGAAACAACAATTGTCAAGTGATCTTATGCAGCATCATCTACGTCATTTGCTTTGCCTGCTGCTTATTAGCTCTCAACTTCACTGATATCACCAGCGTCTAGTGCTCTTCTCTCTGTTTTATCCATGGCATCCAATATCATTCAAAGTCGCCTCATTTATTCTTCCATTTCTTCATTTTCTCTATGCCTTCTAGGTGGCATGATTATTTTTTTTCACTGCGTCACCTACAAAGATAAATTAAATTTCCTTGATACCACAAATGATACCAACTTCACTCCTTTCTCCTTTTGTCTGTTGTCTATAAAAAAAAATTAGAATTAGCTCTGATACCACCTGATGGTGTGTATCCGAGAATTTTCTTTATCTACTGTATTCTATAGAAATTTAAAATCTAAGCTCTGATACCAACTAATGCAGACCCCCTACATCGACAGTGTCTATTAACCTCCGGGTCACTGGATTGTTCAAATCTATGAGATGGAGCAGCTCTTCAATTCCCTATTGGAATCTCATGAATAAACCCATAGGTCCTTTTATGAAACTCTCCCTGCACGACTAAACACCAAGCGTGAGCATCACCTCCACATGACAACGAGCTATCACTGCACGCCTACACAAAATACATTTTGGGAATTCTACGTATGATCCAACCTTGACTCCCTGACTTCTGAAACTCAAAAAAGGGCTTAACAGATGTTAGATCCTTTCCCTTTCTCCTCTCATGTGACCATTCGCCATGACCTGGGGCCCATCCTTTGAGTGCATCAGGATTTTGCATATCGAGAACTCCTGATGTGATTCACCTCCATCCTCCTGACTCCCAAAATCTCGATATTTTGGAGCACAAAATCGACAGTCACGACTCTCTCATGATCTGATGCCTCAGATCTATTCCTTCTTGTGTCGGGACTTCAAGTTTCACAAAGTTGGAAGATCACTCACCTCCCTACTCTCGATCCCCAATATTCTGAAACTTTAAAATTCTCCCTGGACAACAAACGATTGAGATGTATCCTCCATCAAGGGTTGGGATCTTTTCACGAGTTCACGTTTCACAAGTTTTCATGAATTTTCTCTTTGAATTTTCCCTCTTGCAGGTCAGCAAAATGTTGATCGGCTACCAGTTGTCTTCTGACGAGGGATAATCCTACTAATTTCGGGACTTTGCGACTTTGCAAGTCAACTCTCCTCCTATGCACTCTAAAGGACTAAACCTCATGCACTTCCTCTGAATCCAACTGTTGTTGGTCCATGTGCTTCCAAATATGATGGCTCACACTTGATCAGTCGGACGATTGATATTCCACCTCGACGTTCCATGGATCCTGACTTCAGGAATCTCAAGTTTCAACTCCGATATCTTCTCTCTCCTCTGTATGAAAAGTGATAAAACTCGTGCACCTCCTTCTGATCTGATGATTGTCAATTTTCTTCCTTATGATCCAACGATCACGATCATTCTTCCTCATGAGATTCAGATATCTCCCTGCCTTGGAAGATTTATCTTCTTTAAAAGGTTCCAAACCTTTGTTCTCTCGACGAATCTGTCTGTGGAATCTCATCAACACTTGTGAAAATTGTTATCTCTTCTAAGCTTCTATCCTTGAAAGGATTTCGATCTCCCATGCACACCTTACATTCTCAAGATTTTGAATAACTCAGTTTGAAGGATTTTCTTGAAAATAAAATGCTTCTCGCTCACCTGGCGTTCTTCTGCACCGGTTCTTCGAAGATTGTTGGCTTCATCACGATGTGCACACCTTGCACTTGGTTTGAGTTTCTCTGATTCTCTCTGAACTTATCTGAGTCAATCTGAGACTCATTCGACGCACTCCTTGCATTTGAGATGCACACCTTGCATACAAGTATCAGAAGATAAACAATTGAAACTCAACCAGCTTCATCACAAACTCATACAGTTAATCTCTCGAAAAAAATCATACATGAACAAATTGTAATAAATCATACACACAAAATAGCATTCACTCAATCACACATGAAATGAACACAGTCCAAGGATTTGGGACAATTTATGTCTATTCATTCATGAAAAAAAAAATACATAGTGTTTCTGCTACTCTACTCTGCTCTATTGATCTCTCTATTATGTCTATCCATCCTCCTCTGTTACAATGCGACAATGAAAAACTATCTAAGGACCGCTCCACAAGCTCTCTTGTCCTGTTTTGAAATATATCATTTCAAATTCAAAGTTATTACCTACTCTATCTTATTACAATAACTACTAGTTATCTCCAGATAGAGTCGACACTCCATATCTGCAATTTCTTATAGTCCTTCAAGACTTTACAGACAAGTTACATTTTAAAATGTTTTTTTCAAAAATATCTCAACAACCAATTAAATTATGAGTTAAATGCTTGATTTGAAATTCTCTCATTGTTGAGATGTCATTTGTCTGCCTCCACACATGTGTTGTTGACTTTGAAGGCGATGCTCCTGCACCATCACTCTATGTCGGGAACATATCGTGACCATCGTATTTACTAACTAAAAATGCATACTAATGCATACTAAAGAAACACACTTTTACCTAACGACACATTAGACCAAGTAGATCTAAACTAACTCCTAAGTGTCTAAATATCCTAACACTACTCCTAACTAGATTTTTCCTTCCGCACACATTCACCCTTGAAAATGGGCAAACTATCTTTCTTTCTACCATCCTATCTGCCTGTTATCCAACTTTTCGGGTTATCTTCTCCTGCTTGATTCTCAAAACTTGTCCCAAAATGTTCTGCTCCTTAGAGTAAGTTCGTGAGTTCATAAATACTAGTTGGTATGTATCGAGAGTAAGGTAGAATGAACTAAGTGTGCATTGTAGGCATGAATGGTAAGGCATGTTGTCTTATAACTGAAATATTTGTATGAATGCAATGCGCACCTTTTGTACGACAATATTGAATGATAATATAAGTAGCCTCTCATTGTGGAAGTAGCTCAGTTTGGGGTGAATCACGTTAAATTTATTTTTTCTGATGTGGTTGTTGTCATATTGTGTTGGTTTACTCTGTTTATTGTTCACATGTAATCGATTATTAATGTTAATATGAAAATGTATTTGATGGTTTCGTGCACTTGTTGAATGATTAAGTAAGATGAATATGTCAGATGTTATTATGTTGTTATGATTTCGTGCACATGATATATAAATGAATGTTAAGTAAATGGTTAGAATGAATGCCTCATATTCCCCATGATTGCAGAAACTTGGTTCCTTCAGTCCCTATAGGTACCTTGGGTGACAGTTCACCTGGTTGCGGGTGATGTCGAAAGGGTCGGTATCTTTAGCGTTTTGTTGGTGATTTAATGTTGAACAATGGGTCTTCCCACTATGCACCAACAAATGGTTCTGTTGTTGGGATGGGATTTTGCAAATGAGGGGAATGTGAAGGCTAACTGAGGAGGATATTGAACAGCGGTTGGAAATAAACAAGATCGAGTTTGTTTTAGATCATAATAAAAATCCACAAATCAACGTAGAAAAATGGTTATAGAAGTATGTTCTTACATATTTGCATGAAATTTTCTTTGTTGATTTCCTAAATGTTTTAGCAAAGTGGATCCAGATATTATTTGAATAGATCAGAAGATATCACATTGAGGTTATGAGAAATTGGACTCCTAAGTTAATTCGGAAAGTCAATACTATAATCAATAAGGTATCACACGCAGATGATTACAAGATGGATAGTGTCTTGGGAGGTTACATTGTCGAATTTGGTATATATTTTACTCATTCATATAGTTCCATTGAAACATAATTTGTTAAGAGTCTGCACAGGAGATACTTTAAATCAATATCTACTTGGAATAAGATATTTTCTAATAAGGGAGTCGTGAAGATGGAATCTAATTTCCTTATAAAATAATCACCTTCGTGCATAGGGGGGACTGGGGGCTGTCCAGGGAATAGTATGATTGTCGTAGGGAAGAATGGATAAGGAATGGATGGGTTGATGATGTCAAGGGGACAAGAGTGTGTGACATAAGAGGAGATTGTATTATTATGCAGTGGTAAGATATTTAGGTCGAATAAGAAGAGGATTGTGGATGAGAGAGAGGGAAAACAAAGTGAGTTTGAAGAGAGAGACACTGGTGCAATATTCTAGATCATACCATGCATAGAATATCATCTCATTCCAGTAAAATAATATCCCACTTATGCCAGACTCTGCATCGAACCCACAACCCCTCGTGCATCTCCAAGGTCTGAAGAAAATATGGCGATTGTAGTTAGTAAGGGAATTAAAGATAATAGTCAAGGTAGTGGAAGTGGCAAAATAACCCAGCTTCATATAGTAACACCAAGAAGGAATACTGCACAAAACACGATGGTGGGAATAGATCCCACTTTAAGGATGCCTCTCTTTCACAGGGAAGGTTCAATAGACCTAGAACAACATTTTTTTTTTTTTGAAACCATATGGATTGTGAATAAATTCTAGGACGATGATGTGAAGATTGCATAATTGGAAATGATCTTCAGAGATCGAGGGTTACTATGGTACATGAAATATCAAAATACTACACCTCCAGGATAAATTAGAACATTGGTAGAGGTAATACAAGTTTTATTGAAAGAGTTCCTGAAACATAAGTCTGTGTTGTAGTGCATTACAAAGCTAAAGGACATCAAGAATATAGTGAATGAATCATTGTGGGATTATGATCAAAGGTTTAAGATATTGAAGGATTGACTAACATTCTAGATTCTTTATGAAAAACATAGACAATGGTTTATTGCAGGATTATGGCCACATATACACTTCTTTGACGCAACAAAAGATCACGTCGCAGTTAGAAGCCTTAGAAATTTCTATGAAATTGGAAGCATCCAAAATAGGATAAAATAATGCAGGGATGGCTCATGTTTAGTATTAGTTGGAAGCATTGACTATTTAGTTATAGGAAATTACTAAAGGAAAATAAAAGCAAGAGGGAATCTGGTGTATCACATGTAAAATAGAGGGTCATCATAAGAATGAATGTCCAGTGTTCCAAAAATATTTGAATACGGGAGCTCCGAATACATTAGGAATATGGTGTGATATTTTCAATATGATGGGTCACCACCCTACTAACTATCCATTGATGCAAAAATATCAGAGCAATACTAAGAAATTGTTCTATAATTTTTTTAAGTTAGTAGTACATGGCGAGAAGGTTTTTCACTCATTTGACCTAATGAGGGAGAACATCAGAGACGCATATAGAGTACAAGGAGAAGAATCAGAAGGGGGAGTTTCGTAGTATAATATACCCAGACGTTATAATAAAGGAGGATAAGGAGATTCAAAAGGTCATGAAAGATGAGGATTTGGAAGAGGAAGAGGTCCAATCATATGTTATAACATTAATCATCTTGGACCTTTAGAATGAGACTGTCTGAATCCTTGCATGACATGTACATATTGCAGACAACTAGACCATGCGACATAGGATTTCCCACAGTTGATCACAAAGTGGAAAGAAAAGAGGAACGTGAATGTACAGATGATAGCAGTAGAGGAACGTGATGAAAAACTTAAGATAAGAGCGGTTACACATGAAGGAATGAGAACTGGGGTTGGTGCGACAAATCAAGGGAATAGGATCCACCAGTGGTTCAAGAAAGTAGTCGATCCTCTTCTATTATTTTACCTTGGAAAAGAAAAAGAAACCTACAAGCAAGAAATAAAGAACTGATCGGAGCATAATGGATAGCATTGACTTCAACTGTGTCGCCTTTGTATGACAGACCATCGATGTATGATATGCCTCTAGTTTATGACCACTCGGAAAGGAACTTTGAAAAGGTAATCACTTTGAAACATTTCTTAAGAAGTTTTTTAGAATTAATGAAGGATGAATCTTCTTTGAGTATGTTGCGTGAAATAACTGACCATTGCACCCAAGAAAAAGAGATACATGTTGTACATCGAAAATTTATTCTAGTGCGTCATAAGAAAATAATAAACAGGGCATTTCCACTCAACATGTAGATAGGAGACTATGGCATGGAAAATATTATCTGGGATCAAGGTTCCAATGTGAATGAGATTCCAAAGTAGACTTGGGAAATTATGGGTAAACCGCAATTGATATGGTCATCTATTCAGTTGAGATTATTCTATCAACATTAAGATCATTCCAATTGGGATACTAATAGGGGTAAGTGTTAGTATTGACGGAGTGCGTAGCTTATCTGATTTTGAAGTGATCAAGATAGTCGATGGTAGTACCCATTACCCAACATTACTAGGACTCGATTGGGCCTTTGACATCCCAAATATATGGTGTCAACCTCCCCTCCTCTCCTTCCCGGCTGACTCGACCTTCCAGTCTAGGATCGTTCAAGTCGCCAAACTAAATGGTTCATCGGGCTCCTGATGGAACCATTTTAACTTGACAGAGGCCCATTACTTTCTCAGCGTGGTTATGTAGCACACATAGACCCTCTCCCTAGCACTTTTCAACTCTTAATGCCCACATCGCTAGCTCCCCATGCTAGGATATCTCCTTGATGTGACCATAGATATGGTCATAGGTCATCTCTCTTCATGATCCTTTCCTTTGGAACCTTCATGAGATCCTTCCTCCTTTTCCCCGATTTCTGAATCAACGAATTATTCGGGGCTAGATATACGGTCCACGTTCTCCTCACGATCAATGACTCTGATGAATTCCTGAGTTCATACTTCACGGGTCCTCTCTTCTCCCGACTCTTCTTTTCCCAACTTGCATGTCAGCGAAGTGTTGATCTCTCGCCACGTGTCCTATCCCAATGGATAGCTAGGATTACTTCGGCTTTCCCAGCTCTTTGAGTATTCTCTCCTCGAGTTTCATCCTAAGGGATCTTCCTCCGAAGTCAGTGGATCTTTGCCATGTACCCCTCCAGATCCAAAGGTCTGGATTGAAATCTCTCTTTGCTACTTCGTGAAGATCTTCATCTTCTCTTGGAAAACCTTCCAAAGTTCTAACTCCTGAACCTCTCGATATTCTGCCACCTGTCTCCTCCTTTATGATGGATGATTTCACTTTTTTTAGGACTTTGGCAAGTCCTCAAATATTTTTCACACTTAGCGCAAAGTATCCTTTTGAGACTTATACTATTCTCGAGCGCGTTATGCACTCCTTGCAGAGTTCTGCGCAGACTCTTCTGCGACTTTGCTTGGCTTGAAAACCTTCAAGGTTCCCATTTCCTTTGTGAACTTCCTCGTTCCCTCCTGGTAGTTTCGTGCTCTTCCTCCTAAAATTGTAAGATGGACTTCCAGTCTATCTTGGTGCACTCCTTGTGCTAAACTTTGTTCTTCGACGGTTTCTCCCTTAGCTTTATGAAAAGGTTTCAGGAATCTCCTTTCCTTTGTCGATGCACTCTTGCAAAGACTTCCTTCCTCATAATGTTCAGTAATTTTGGGATTCTCCTAAGGATTCCAACACTTCCAACTATGTTGTCCTTGTGAACACTTACACCAAGTCGATGCCCTCCTGGCAGAGTGTTTCAGAGTGTTCAGTAACTCTGGATTGTATATTCCCTTATATAGTCTCTCTTTCCAAGGTACTTAACCACCTTGAAACTTCCTCCCAAGTTTGTGAATTAACCTGGTGCACCCTCTTGGCAGCTTCTCTTCTGAATCCACTGAGTTCAGACATGCACTCCTTGCATCAGCTCACAGAGTTTCCTCTCTTTGTCGCACACTCTTTGTACTTAGCCTAGAGAACCAGACTTAATTCAACACACTCACGGATAGAAAGTTGTATCTCTATCCTTGCCAACAATTTATTACATTCATCTAAAATTCAAACGCATGTAAATGACATTCATAACACAACATCCATTTCATAGAAATTGAAAACAGGAAAAATTGTCATTTTCTATTAATGATAGAATATCAAATTACAATGGTGGACTCCGAGCTGCAACTGAGTCTCGGCTGTCTATGTTTCTCTTCTAGTTAACCCTATCTTAGCTAACCTCTTAAAACCCAACACAACCCAACCAACCTCTACTTTGCAACAATTACAAATATTATACAAGAGGAGCTCGACGAGCTTCCCTCGCAAGCTAAACTAGTGGTGTCAAATCACCATTCAAAATGCCTATGGAAAGGGAAAATTACAATGATGGAAATCTACTCCAAATCAGATACAGATCCATTTTGTCATCAACCACTTAATGGAGACCTTATCTCTAGCTTGTGCGAAGGCCTAACTTGGCTCTTCCAGCTTTTCATCATTAATGCATGGATCACGCCTTTGATTCTCGAGGCAAAAATGAGAGAGTGGCACCTCTCCTCCCTTAAATGTGCACCATGCGTGAAATCCGATTGGCGCATGTTGAGGTGGAGTGATGCTCCCGCGTCATACTCCACGGCTATGAAAATCATGAGCTCTTTCTCATGAGCTTCCAGCATGGTTGAAATCCTCCTGGATCCCAAAATTTATCTTGGAGATGTCTCTCTGCTCCTCTGCTTCAGTATTTTTTCTCCTACATCTTCCTTGCTGCGTGTGCAGGTTTCTTGTTGTCAAGCTTCTCCTTGTCGACCACTTCCTCTTCCAACTATGAAATCAGCTTCCTTATCTCCTCAATCACCTTGTCCACCTGCTCCATTGGCCGACTTTTCCCTTGCAGAGCAACTTGTTGCATTTCCTCCTCATCAGTGGGTAAATCACATCAATTCCCCAAGTTATCCTCTTAATATATGGTTTCCTTATCTTGCCACTTTGCTACAACTTCCACTTCTACAGTCTCCTCATCATTGAGATTCTTCCCAACTATTTCTCCTAACATATTTTTCTCTGTTAGTTCTTCGGTTGGGTCCCCTCCAACTTCCTCCAGCTGCTTCCCATCCTAGCATGATTCTCCATCTGCTTCCATTTTAGCCTGTTGGATGTGAATTTTTTTCATTTCCACTCTCCTTTCTAGGGATTCCAATTCCTCACACAGATCAACAAATTCTATGTTGTCTAATTCCTCTTCTTCTGCAGACTCTACTACTGCAGTCATCTCTTGTTTAGCTTTCTGGTTGAAAATTTCGAGCAATTCTGTCGAATTCTCTTCTCCCTTTGTTGGGGAAAACATCAGTGTCTTCTCCTTCTCCTCCCTTTTGATAGACTCTACTATTTGTCTCTATGTTTCTACTCCTGCAATACCTGTGCTAACCTCTCATTGTCCTCTTAGTAAGAATTTCTCGATTCCCCCTATGAATAGAATACTCCTTTGGCCCTTCTTCTCGGTGACAAAATCTTTCAACTTCTCATCATCTTCATTCACACGGTTCATAATCCCATGAAAATATTCATCTAAGTTAGGTCCTCCTCCTGCCTCCTCTTCATCTGTCATCTTTTCTTTCCAATATGAACTCTTAGCTGAGTTCATCTCCCCTCCCTTGCCCACTTGGCATTCTGGGATTTATTCTCTTCCCTCCTGATAGTCTATGATATCTCTTGTTGATATCACCTCCTCCTCATCACTGAGGCTTCTCCCAATCTTTGGTTCATAGATGTGAATCAATTCCTCTATGTCATTGAGGGTTTTAATCTCCCTAAACCATCTTCTCAACTCTTGACATTGCTTCCTGGCAACTAATTGTTGGATAGGCGGCTTTTCTCTCTCCTTTAGTGGCCACTCATACCTCCAGCATACCCTTGACTCTTGTTGCATATTCAACACTAACATGTCCATTTCTTCCCTTATCCCATTGAGCTCTATTGGCATAGGTGTAGACCCAAGTTTCAACGCTACAAAAACGCACCAAAAAAACCCTAACTACTGGCACTTTTGACAACCCCTGCGAAGAAGACGAAGTCTCACCCGAGGTAGAAGCAGGGGTGGTTGCAAGACTTAGGTGTTTGCAACCTTAGATGGGACACAGGTCTGTGATTATATCTCTTACAGAGCACTTTAGCATTGATCATTCATCAATATTCAACCCTTATTATACTTCATAGATAGCAAAGAGCATTACTACATTCACTTAGATCTAAGGTATCTTAGTGCTTAGCAACAGTAAAACATATCAGGTCTAGTAGATCAGCACTAAGCATCTTCATACATATCTAATCTACTATTCATACACCTCTAATGAAGCACAGGGCATAAGTATATCCATCTAAATATATCAAAGCACTTTGCAAAAGAAGGGATAAACACATCAAATCAAAGCAGAAAGCATAGCTCACAAATTTATGTGGTTCACCCCCACTCTAGAGCTACATCCACCAACACTTCTTCTTTATTAGCATCCTCAATCAGTTACAAGAATGAAGCCACCAAAACCTACTGTGCATAGGACAGAAGATTTACGCAGCTCGTTAGATCCTTCTTCCTTGCCTTACAAAAAAAATCCTTCTATATCTCCACATAGGGACTTGCACTAAACTCTGCAAGCCTATAGAATGCACAACACCTCGATCACACAGATCCCACTTGGCACGTAGCCTATATCACATAGATACAATACTCTACTAGATTCCTAGATGTCTATTTATACATTTAGAAAAGTGGTCATAAGCATGGGTGAACCCACGAGCCAACATCCCTTTCAATTACATATTCCCATAACCCAAAATGGGCCCAAAAGTGGGATGAGATCCCATGATATCTACTTCGATTGGCGCTCCATCTTTGATAGGTTGTCGAAGTCCCAAAAATGGTCAATCATGACCAAGATTATTCCAAAACTTGGTCAAGGGCCAATAGGCCCCCAACACTCAGCTGTGACCCATCCTGAG
>JASDQU010104211.1:82062-106733 GCA_032191745.1 Picea mariana | reverse complement strand
AATCTCTCTTTGCAACTTCGCGAAGATCTCCATTTTCTCTCGGCAAACCTTCCGAAGTTCTAATTCCCAAACCTCTCGATCTTATAGAACCTATCTCCTCCTCGACGATGGATGATTTCACTGTCTTCAGGACTTCTACAATTCCTCGAATACTTTTCACACTTAGCACAAATTCAAATTTCGAGACTTACACTATTGTCGAACGCCTTCTGCACTCCTTGCAGAGTTATGTGTAGACTCTTCTATGAATTTTCTCAGCTTGAAAACCTTCAAGGTTCCCAGTTCCTTTGTGAACTTCCTCATGCCCTCATGGTAGTTTCTTCCTCTTCCTCCTAATCTTGTAAGATGTACTTCCAGTCTATCTCAGTTCACTCCTTGCACTCAACTCTGTTCTTCGACGGTTTCTCCCTTAGCCTTATGGAAAGGTTTAAGGCATCTCCTTACCTTTGTCGATGCACTCTTGCAAAACCTTCATTCCTTAGAATGTTTAGTAATTATGGGATTCTCCTAAGGATTCCAACACTTCCAACCATGTTTTCCTTGTGCACACTTGCACAAACTTGATTCCCTCTTGGCAGAGTGTTTTAGAGTGTTCAGTAACTTTGGACTATATCTTCCCTTATACAATATTTATTTCCAAGGTACTTAACTACCTTGAAAATTCCTCCCGAGTCTGTGAATTAACCTGGTGTGCCCTCCTATCAACTTCTCTTATGACTCCATTGAGTTTAGAAATGCACTCCTTGCGTCGGCTCATAGATTTTCCTCTCTTTGTCGCACACTCCTTGCAATTAGCCTAGAAAACTAGACTTAATTCAACACACTCATGGATAGAAAATTCTATCTCTGTCCCTCTAGATTATTTTTGACATTCATCTACAATTCAAGCACATGTAAATGACATTCATAACACAACATCCATTTCACAGAATTTGAAAATAGAAAAAATTGTCATTTTCTATTAATGGTAGAATATCAAATTACAACGGTGGATTCTAAGCTGCAACTGAGTGTCTACTCTCTATGTTTCTCTCATGGATAACTCTATCTTAGCTAACCTCCTACAACCCAACAAAAACCAACCAACCTCTACTTTGAAAAAATTACAAATATTTGTACAAGAGGGGCTCGACGAGCTTCCCTCGTGAGGAAAAATAGTGGTGTCAAATCACCATTCAAAATGCCTATCGAAAGGGAAAATTACAATGATGGAAATCTGCTCCAAATCAGATGTAGATCCATTCTGTCGTCAACCAATTAATGGAGACCTTATCTCTAGATTTTGCGAAGGCCTAACTTGGCTCATCCATATTTTCATCATTAATGCCTAGATCACGCCTTTGATTCTTGAGGCAAAAATGAGAGGGCGGTGCCTCTCCTCCCTTAAATGCGCACCATGCATGAAATCTGATTGCCGCATGCTGAGGTGGAGCGATGCTCCTGCATCAATAGCATTGATATCAAGAAAAGATAAATGATATTTGAAGTGGAATACTTGAATGTTACTACATCGTTGGATCCTACAGAAGGAATAAGGTATGTAGAACCAGTAAAGGGAAAATATCTCAATAACCTGTATAACATGTGTTGAAATTTTGGTTTTAATTGATGTTATGCATACTTGTGCTTCCTTGCTATTTCTTTATCCCGTTGTGTCTTTGTATCTTGTTTAAGGAACGATTTAAACTATTATATCCTCAAAACATTGCTCCCATCTTCGTCTTTGTGAAGTTGTTCTCTAGTTAAGTCATTAGGGAGTCTATTTAATATTTCTTCAAAATGCAAAGTGCTTCGTAAGATATCCTCTACATATCTGACCTCTTGGGATATTTGGAGAGATAACTTGATATATTTTAAGTGATAATATACCATATTTTGGGGATCATGTCCTTTCTTATCTCTAGTGCACAAACATATTTATTTTAGAGTCTTTGTTTGCTTCTCAGTGTCTATTTTATTCAATTGAGAGTATTGGACTATGTGAATAGGAAACTTTGGCCAATATATTCTATTTTTCTCTGACAGGTATGTGGTGACTTCTTTATTAATTTTTTGGTATGTTACTTCCCTCGCCAACAGATTTCCAGGTACATATTTAGGTATAAAATGAGGTGTCCCTGTAGCCCAATATATCCTGACATAGGTGTAGTATTTCTTCATGTACTGGTCTCCAACATCTTCCAAAGATTTGATAGCTCCAGGATATATTTGGTGAGGGTGAAACCCAAATATGGATTTGTGTAGGGAAGTGAAGAAATAATATCACATATCATAGAAATAATTCTTGAAGTTCACTTCCCATAATTGATAACAATATTCATGAATTGGGGGTTGTCTTGGGTTATGATCCCAATTGAAAGCAAGAAATACATGCACCACACAAACTACATCTATGGGATAATTTGTCACCTAGAAGTAGGGATTTTTCATACCTTTATTCTCCAGAGCTCGACTTGAGATGTTGAATGATAAGATGCAGGCCCACTTGAATTATTTCCCAATATTGACTATTGCATAGGCCATTGAAAACCATTACATCCTAAAATGGGTGTTGGTTTCCTCACCGTAGAGTATCCATATCAACACATTTAGGACTCTGTATGGATCCTTTATGTAGTGAGAAAGAATATATATTTCTCCTTTCTTCACTGACCGTTCTTCATCTATGAACCAATTCTCCATCAAGTCTTTGAATTCTTTGTGATCGACTCTGAATTTGTCTAGGAATAATTCATCCAATGAAACAATAGGTTATGGTGTTTTTTAATGAATCCTGATATCTTCGGATTTGAGAGATGCTATAGGAATTCCAAAAGCATTGAATATCATTGTGGTGTCTTTCTATAGGTGTGTGAAACACCATCTAGCAGCATCATTGTAAGGAAAAAGAGTTGAGTGAGTTGCTATATTGTGAATATTGCTTTGATTGATATTCATCTACTCATCAATGTCCTCATCATCGGAGGAATAAATTTCATTCTAGAACATTTCATATATATCTTGGTATTTGACATAATTCTCCCTCCCATCATGAATTTTTGTATATGTAATGTTGAAAGAATCTGTCCCTAGAATAGGGGTAGGACTGGAGGATTCCTCGTTCTTTTCTCTTTTGGTCTGCACCTTGGAAATTTTGTAACCTGCATGAATTGTCATTCAAAATAAAGTTACTTCACCTTCAGATTTTTTGCAGATACGAGTAATTTACAAGCTTTCCTAATACATATCTGTTATCCTAAGAAGAACAATTTACAACAAAACTTCCCCAGCTCCTTTACAAAAACAAGGTTTATTTTCTTAGCAATTTTGCAGCTATAGTTATGTTGACTATGCATTAACAGGGTTGTTATGTTGTTAATTTTTCCCAAACCTTAAAAAATTAATACCAGTTGCTTTACAAATACGACTTGGTCATAGGTGTATAGTTCTTCATTAAATTTTGCAGAGGTGATCCATTTTGTATTATCATTAGCGTGTAGTGGAAGTGATATACTAAGGAGGGAAAAATTTTCCATTGGTATCAATATCATGGTAGAAACGATTAGGAGAATATTTTTTTTATCTCCTCATTGTCGGTGACTAGAAAAGCATTCTCTTAAAAAGAGGAGATTATAAGCAGATTCGTCGATGATGATGTGCTTTTTACTAATATTTTTTCTCAAAAGATGTCTCAGTTTGTAATGGGAGGCAACACATTTTTAGGGATTTATGTTATGATAATTTATGTAATCGACAGTAGATATTTCAATTTTATCTTCATATAATTTTTTTCATGAATGTTTCATTTACGAAGGATTAACCTTTAACAGGCCATGGTGTCGTCATTTGGCAATTGGTCGATCTAGGTCATCGGGTCATGATAAGAACATATTATCAATGATCTGCCTCGAATGATGTCGGCATCGGCGATCTACCTCGAATGATATTGTCATCGTAAATCTAGTTTAAAGGGTGTGAAACCTAGTAAGGGAAACATGATACTAAGGTATTTCCATGTGGCCATATGGTATTCCATATATGTCATCTTATAATGCATTAAGGTACTAGACAGTGTTGGGGCCCATCTCACCCTCATGTAATATTAAGGGATTATCCCCTTTTGACAATCATGCAATTAGTCGCATCACATATATCTTCATCAGGACAAACAAATAGATTATCGCGAACATGCTTGATGCTAGAGAATGTTTCCTCCAAAACAACCTTGTTTGACTAGACCTAGGGGGATCTTGAAATTGGATAATAAAGTGGGTCCTTAACTTTGAATTAATGGATTTGATTGTGTTTTCCTAAGTTTGTAAGAATATTCTATAAGATAGGGTTGTTTTCCCTAATTATGATGAAAAGGGATTAATCAAGAAAATTGGTTAGACTAGGTGGATTTTTCTAAGTAGGAAAGATTCGATCAAATGAAGCCTCATAAATTATGGAGCATTGAATACTATTGTTACAATTCGTTCTAGATTCTTGGGAGTTGGTTTTGATTGAACTAGAAGTTGATATTCTATGTTTAAATATTGTAATCCTACGGGTAGTAGAGATGCATAGGTATAGACAAAGAAAGGATAAAGAGTGTGTGTGAAAAGGCCAAATCAGAGGAAAATAGAATGTAAATAAGGCATGGAAGAATGACGGTATTATGTAATTTGTGTACAAAAATTCATTAATCGATTTTTTTTTATTTTACGTTTTCTCTGTGTTAGTGTGAGATTGGATGTTTTTCTATTGTATTGATGTCCTTGTGTGAAATTATTACAGTCTAGATCGGAACTTCCATGAGCATGTGCGGGTTCTAGGTCCAGCGGGGTTAAATCTTCTTACCAAAGAAGACAGATCATCAGTGATCGTCGATCATCGAAGAGATTGATGTATCCAAGGCGAGAATGGTCATTTGAATTTGTCATGGAATCGATTTAATATCATGGAAGAACATAAGTTAGGTTTTTGTTTGTGTGTATGTTGATCGAGGGTCAAATTCCTTCAGAGAACAGAGTTCAAAATCCTTTTAGAGACATAGAAAAAAAAGAATTATCGGATCAAGGAAAATAATCAATCTTGATTGTTGATTCATAATACCAAGAATTTAATTTTGTTTTTAAGGATTTGCATGGATGAGATCATATCTGGATTGGATCTCTTCCATATCGATGACCAAAGTTTGTTCAATATTCAGAGTCGATGGGATAGTGTCAAGTAGTTCGGATTCAATTTTTCAGAATTTATTTTACATAGCTTGTTACAACACTCCGACATATATAGTATCAAGTAATATTCTTCTTCGATACCACTCATTTGGCGTTAAGAAAACTAGGGAATATTCATTGCTCTGAAATCAGGGAATCAAAGAATATTGCGTCATTGTTTATTGATAGATTAGAAGAAAACACGTCGTAGCATCTTATTGGTTGTTGGAGTGGAGATATCAGAGTCTATGGAATTTACAAGATAGAGGAATTCTGATAAAAGAACATCGTTGAATGGCTTACATCTATTCGGAGTTGAGTAAATAAACAAACACGTTGGAGTTGAACACATGGAAATTGGATCCACGAGTGTAAATGTGACATGTGGCAGGAACGTTCAAGTGACCGAATGATCTAGGTGGATATTGGTGGCCACCCACCTCTTCCAGCAGGCTCACATACATTTTTTATTTTTTCAATTTTTTAACAGTTTTTCAAGTCCCAAACTTTCGGGGCTATTTTGAGGCCATAAACAACGCTTTTTTTTTTAGGCCATAAACGATGCTATTTTGGACTTTTGGGGGGCTAGGATTTAGTAACGCCATTCCTTGACCCCTTGTGAAATTTTTTCTTCTCAGATATACCGTTTTGACAAGGTACTGAACGCCTAAAACATAAATCGTATGCAAAATTTACAACCCCAAGAAGTTGATGTACCAACTTACCCCAACGGGGCCCACATGATTTTTGGATCTTCATCTCCTAGGGTTAGGTTTTTGGATGTTTAGGGTTTTGGAATTAATTTTTGATGTAAAAAGGCCTTTGGATCCTCATTGTACTCATATTCTTGCGAATGAGCACAATCGTCACATCTCTTCTCAAAGATAAGTTGCCACCATTCTAGCAAGCTTGTTTTGAGTCTACATTTTATAGTTTCAGCATATTTCCTTATTGAATAGAAGCCAATTTTATTGTATCTCTGTTATTTTTCCTTGTGTGTCTATGTTAATAATAATAATAATAATAATATGTGTTCATTTCCTTCTTCTCATAAAATATGGATCAGTGGTATCAGAGTGGTCTGCTCTTTGTCGTTCTTAGTGCATGTCCCTGACGCACTGGGGGTACAAAGAATTAGGTCTCAAGAATGTTTCTCTTGAAGAAAAAATATCTTTCATGCCAAACAAACCTTCCATGGCAGGAGACAATAAATATGATGGGACAAGAGATCCTTTCAAACGGTTTCTCAAGGAATCCCTCGCACAACAAAGGAATGATTTGATGGATAATTTTTCACAAATCCTTTGATGGCTACCAATAGGGAACGCAGATTCCTCGAGGGGAGGCACCACCCCCTTCAACGTACAAATCAAATTTGGTATTCCTATATTTGAAGTTTATATAGATGCAAATTTTGTAGACAAATGGTTGAATCTTGTTGGCACAGGGGCAGACCCAGGGTTGAACGCTTAACAACACACCAACAAAACCCCGACTACTAGCCCTTTCGGCAACACCTGTGAAGCAGGCGAGGTCTCACCTGAGGTATAAGCATGGGGGTTACAGGACACAGGTGTCTGTAACCACAATGGGACACATATCTGTGATGATAACACTTCGTACAATCGTCCATTAACACTTAGAAGATGACATGCATTAGTTCATTAGCCTTAATAACATCGTAGAACATATCTTAAGATGTATCTAGCGTAGTAAAAAATGACAATATTCCCAAAGCACTTAGCATTATAAGTTATATCTAGAATCCATTCATCCTTAACACAAGTAAAGAACTAATCAACAAAAAATCTATCTATCATACATAATAATCAAGGAACTAAGCAGATAAATAACATGAATAACGCAACACAAAGCACACCAAAGAAACAATATATATGTGGTTCACCCTAGTGTGGGGATACGTACACCAAATGCTTCGCCTTATTTATTATTTTTCACTCTCTTCCATTCAGTTACTCCTGTGCACTAAGCCATATAGTCAAGCTTCACACTAGACAGGAGATATACGCACTGAGCACTAGATCCTCCTTCCAAAACTAGGTCAAGGCACCCAGCCAACTCTCTATCGAGCACAAAGCCTTAACACATATACATTTTTTTGCACAAAGAAAATCAAACTACTTGCACTTAGCTACAATAAATTCTCTCTTCTTAGCTTTCTACTTCTACCATACATTCTTACTTATCTATACTTTTACAATCCCTTACAATAAGGCCTAATCATGGGTAAACCCCATGGGTCGACATCCCATAATCCCATTACAAAAACCCTAGAGGACCCCTTATTGGGTCCACATAGCCCGCAAAATAATTGAGATATGCAATCTCAACTCTGCCTAGGTTCTCCATCTTCGACCATCTTGTCGAAGTCCAAAAGTGGGTCAACTCTGAAAAAGGTTTCTTCAAAACTTGATCGAGGGCCAATAGGCTCCCAACACTCACTTGTGACTCATTCTGAGTCACTCTGGTCAAGAAAACTCTACTTTGAAGGCCTCGATCTTAACTCGGGCTACCTTGACTTGCTACTTCGCCTGAGCCTCCTTCTCAGCGAGCTCTTGGATTCTCTGTTTTGTAATAGGCCCTTCCAGGTGTTGTTCTAATAATGCAACCACTTGGTCCAGTTGCGAGCCCTATCCATCAATCTCTTAAAAAATATGGTAGGTTTCCTCCTACACGGGTTGTAGCTTCTGTGTGAATTCCATTACCCTGCCTTAGAGGGCAATGATCCATTCCTCCATTGCACGCTACTTCTGGGATCTATTCATTATTTAAACTGCGGTGAGTAGCTTCCTCTTATCATGTACTGACAATGTCTGTTGTTGCACCTCCTGTAACTGTGATTCCATCTTCCTTATCTCTGGATCCTCTGCGAGGCGTTCATATGTTTGTGCGCTTCTATCACTCAATTGTTTTAATTCCAAGGTGAGGGCTCTAATTCTTACAATTGTATTCTTAACGGTTTCCTCCCTCTAGTCATTCACCTCTTGCGGAGTGCTCGATACTACTTGGGCCTCCAGTTCTGTTTTTCTATCCTCAAGTTGTTGGAGGGTCTCAACGAGCTTCACCACTTGAGACTCGACTGACCCTTTCTCTTCCTATGCCAAGCCTGGCATAGAGTGGCATTCTTTACTCACTACTTCTCTGGCTGTGGCCCTTTCTGTGAGAAACTACTTATTTTCTCTCTGTAGCTGGTCTTTTTCCTCGTGGAGCATTACCTACAACTCTTCTCTCTCACTGTCATAAGCAGTTAGACTGTACCATGATACTCCTAATTGTTCTAAGGCTTCATATTTCTCTTATTTCAAGGATTTTGTATCCTTATCCTTCTCTTCTTGGATTCTCTAAAGTTGAGCTTCTGTCACATCCATAAGTACTCTTAATTGGACCGGTTCATCCCCCAATTCTGCAATCTATGATGCATAAGGAGTAATAGGTACTGTGTGGACCAAATGAATAGCTTTCTATAATTCCTTCAATTCCTTCTTGAACCTTATGTATAACTCCTCCTGCTTCTCTCCATATCTCTGCAAGATATCCTCGGAGGTGTCCTCCATAGCTCCGTGGACCAGACTGATATCATCTTTCCTGAGTATGGCCTCCAACTGGGGCTTATAAGTTTGTGTCTTCTTCCTTGTTGAATTTTTCTTTGAAGAAACCTTCATCTTTTGCGGTGTGATTGTTCTAGTAGGGGGGTCTTTAGGTGGTGTCATGTCGCCTCCTCCTTGTTCTTCTTCTTTATTCCCTCCTCCTTTTCCATCAGCTTCGTCTTCTCCTCCTCTAAGTGAGCCAGACCCATTACCTTCAGAAGCATCATCCTCCTCATCGCTCTCTATATCCTGGACTTCCTCCTACTTTTTCTTCTTCTTCGTCCCACTGGACTATCCGACATGCTCGACTTGGGTGACTATGGGGCTTCCTATGGTGTCAGTGTCAAAGAGTTCTACATCAACAATAGGTACAAGAAATTCCTTCGACCACTCCTTTGTGATCTGCTCCATGTCTCCATCTGTCATCTTGTAGTACGACTGTAGTTCTTCCCTGTTATCATATCTGTGTGCAGTGATGTAGATGAAATGTGGATCTACGCAAAAATTTGTTATCGGTCGGTACTAGTGTAAGGTGCACAGTGTCATGTGCGGAAATGATTCGATGGAAACCTTCAATTGCTGGTAGTATGCATGAAACAAGGCATTGGACTACCACTGCTTCGTCATGTCATTGGTGTACCACAAGGTTTAAAACCAAGTGGCCAATGACTCCTAGGGTTTCATCTCTGGGAAGGTGGGTCCTTTAGGCATTTTCCAAGTGACAAATACGATCAAAATGATCATCCAGCTATAGTGGAATTCATATACCAAATCCTGGGCTTTGGAGCAATATTTCTCTAGTTCATTGATGAGGTATCTCACCCAATTCATATGCATGCCATCCACACATTTCCATGGGAGGTCCACCACAAACCCAATGACCTGTGTGGGGAGATTCTTTCTTACGAGTTTGCCATCTATGAGTTGGAAAGCGAGGCACACTGCACCATCCTATATAGAGGCTACCTTGTAACCTCATTTTCCTTTTTTGACTTCTCCATAAGCTTCCTTGATGCGTTGTGCTAGGGAATGGTCTGAGGCCTTCTCTGGATAAAAATGTTGAGGGTTAGGTCCCTTCATACTTAAGCTTGTGATTTGGTGGATCAATGTCGGATCCATAGTAATTCTTCGATCGAGCCATAGGTATCTACCATGATAGCATGACAGGAGGAGTTTAACACAAGCGTTAACCTCCTAGTGGCGGCCAAAATGGGGGATCTTCATCACATTCAGCACAGTGTACTATGCTATCCATTTAATCCATGTTTGTGCGACAAGGTGAGGCTTCTTCCCAGTTGAATTCATGAGATAGCGATGTGGCACCAACATGACGTAGTTATTTTTGTCTCCTAAATTGAAATCTTTGTTCTTCAGTAGCGGGATATGTCATAACTGACTCCCAACTATGAGTATTCCTTTCAAAATGTATGCGGTGAACACGATGTACTCATAATCTCAGGGAATTTTTTCATGGTTAATGATGCCAGCCAAAGGTGGGATATACTTTGGTAGGATCAACAGGATCTGCTTCGCATTAGCTAGATTGTTGTGGTGCTTACTTCGCTGCTCAGTCATGGGGTTAACACGGCCAGAATGATGTCTAGTCGAATGGGAGGCCTATAGTCCCCTAGTTGACAATGCCTCGACACCTTCATATATTCGTCTGTCGTCCATTATCTTCTTGAGGACTTCCTCGACAGACTTCTCTAACTCACTAGGTTCGCCCGACATTCGAAATTTTAAACAGACAGGTCGAGGTAGGTGAACGGATAGGTGGGGAAGACAAGAGGATAGGCAGGGTCTAGTTTCAAATATCACAACTCGACACATGAACAATTCTCTTCTTGGCTCAGTTAATCACAGGTGGAAAAAATTGGTCCTGGTGCAGCGACCAATGAGTTAAACAATCAGGGCACCATAATAGATTCTTCCAATGGCCAGGAATGCTTTCATCAATGTGAATCTGTCTATTATGGCATGGTCTCAACATCCCAAAAGAGGTCCATCAGCTCATAAATGTGTTTTCTAACCATTCAGGAGCGTCGTTCTAATGGTCGGGGCACCTCCAACGATCATATAACTTTGTCAGGGTGAAGTCTCATTCTATGCGGTCCTGCTATTCCAATGAGGTTCAAATCCAGCTAACCTGCCTTGTGCAAGGTTCCAATCTGAGAAGTCTTCCATCTGTTCTTTGTAGCGTCTGGTAGATTTTCCAACTTAGCTTTATTTTTATTGAGATTCCTTGCCTTCTTCCCTATGATTTGTCTCTCTATTGGTTTCTAGGATCCTCTTTCCATTCTTATTCTTATCTTCCCCTAGTGCAGTGGCTTCGCACTGTTTAGGTGCCCTCAAAGAGTCTAAAGTTAATATCCCTTCTCTTAGTAATTCCTAGGTGGATATACTTTTTTCTTGCATAGATAGGTTCTTCAAGCCTTCTTGCATTCTTTCAACCTTGACAACTAATTCTTTTGCCCTTTTTCCCTCATGCATTCTTACTTTGTTATGCTTCTTCAACTTATCCTCTCATTCTTCTATTAGTCGATCTATTTTTCTAGTTATGAAATCCCTTAGTTCTTTCTTTTTCTTTTCGGTAGCTTCTTCCTTTTATTTCCTTCTGATTTGGTCCTTCTCAATCCAAGTCCTACCTAACAAAAATGGGAAAGGGGAATTTTCCCCAACAAACTGAATGATTTCAAATTCCTCGTGAGTCGATGTTCCATGAACAATAATAGGTATATTAGTAACTCTTCCACATAAAGTTATCATCTTTCCTTTAAACAAGCCTATCCTTCCCAATGATGGTACCACAGTAGGCTTCCCCAAAATTTCCCAAGTGTCTTTTGTCATAATATTCACTCGTGTTTCCTCATCCAAGACATAGTCTATGTCAAACTCTTCTATTCTTGCACTTATGCATTGTTTTACTTTCAGAATCTTTGGTAAACTGACATATTTATGAACATCCATCGTTTCTTTCAAATGTACTAATGTAATCTGAAATTCCTCTGATTCTTTCTCTTTATGACTTCCTAGCATGCCCTTAGTCTCTTTACTTTCTTCATAGTTTTATTGTCTTACGTTCATCCTTTCGACTTTAGCAATCATCCTTGGACAATCCTCAACCTCATGACCAAAAATCTTACAACAGAGACAAATAGGACATGTGCCAAGGAATTCCTTAGCAATATGTCCCGGTCTTCTTCAGTTATAACACAAATTTAATCCTCTTTTTCTTTTAAATGTTCCCCAACCTCTTCTATACTGCGCACTAGGATCACAATATTGGATATGCAATTTGCAAAAATGTTTCCTAGGTTCCTGCATCCACTTATTATTCCAAAAACTCTTTCTATGCATAGGAATAACATATCTTTCTTCATTTTCATTAAAATCAACTCTTTGTTTCAACTACACCCTAGCCTTTAGACTAGGACATAACCTATTAAACATACTTAAAATCATGCTTTCGAAGAAAACAATTTCACTTATATTTCTCTTGTCAAAGCACAAAGATTACCTCTTTTAGGATCTTACCTCTCTTCGTCAGATCGAATTTATTTCTTAGCACAAATCTTTGCAAGTCAAGTAGAGTACTACACACTTCAGCAACAGATCTATGCACAGATCTTCTCTTTTCTTTACTTCAGTTCCCAGCAATCACAGTTTCACGTCCCAGCAATGGAACCACTTGTTGGAACAGGGGAAGACCCAGGGTTCAATGCTTAACAACACACCAACAAAACCCCAACTACCAACCCTTTCAGAAACACCTACGAAGTAGGCGAGGTCTCACCCAAGGTAGAAGCAGGGGGTTTTATAGGACGCAGGTGTCTGTAACCAAGATGGGACATAGATCTGTGATGATAACACATCACACAATCATCTATTAAAAATTAGAATATGACATGCATTAGTTCATTAGCCTTATTAACATCGCAGAACATATCTTAAGATGGATCTAGCGCAATAACAAATGACAATATACCTAGAGCACATAGCATTATAAGTTAGATCTAGCATCCATTCATCCTTAACACAAGTAAAGCACTAAGCAACAACAAATCTATCTATCATACATAATAATCAAGGCACTAAGCAGATAAATAAGATGAGTAACACATCACAAAGGACACCAAAGACACAAGATATACGTGGTTCACCCCAATGTGGGGCTACATCCACCAACTACTTTGCCTTCTTTATTATTCGCCACTCTCTTACATTCAATTACTTATGTGCACTAATCCACAGATTCAAGCTTTGCACTAGACAAGAGATTTGCGCACTGAGAACCAGATCCTCCTTCCAAAACTAGGTCAAGGCACCCAGCCAAATCTCTATCGAGCATAAAGCCTTAACACATATACATTTTGTTGCACAAAGAATCTCAAACTACTTGCACTTAGCTACAAGAACTTCTCTCTTCTTAGCTTGCTACTTCTACCATACATTCTTACTTATTTATACTTTTACAATCCCTTACAATAATTCCTAATCATGGGTAAACCCCATGGGCCGACATCCCATAATCCCATTAAAAAAACCCTAGAGGACCCCTTACTGGGTCCACATAGCCCACCAAATTGGTGACATCTGTGATCTTAGCTCCACCTAGGTGCTCCATCTTCGACTATCGTGTCAAATTCCAAAAGTGGGTCAACTTTGACCAAGGTTTCTTCAAAACTTGGTCAAGGTCCAACAAATATGCTATCAAGGTATTTTTTTTCCATAACTTTTCGAATAGAGGAAATATTACTTTTGCACTTGTCAAAGTCATTCCCCATGTCAAATATTTGTGGAAGACTTTCTATAAGAAAAAGGAAACAAAGGAACCCTCATTATTTACAGTCACAGTCACCTGGGAGTTCTTCAATTATGTTATTAAGGAAAAATACTACCCTCTTGGAAGTTATGATGATCTGTATACAAAATGGACCACACTGCAGTACGAAAGGGGCCAAACAATGCCAAAGTTCACAAATATCTTCCATACCTTGTGCACCAATTTGGGTATCAAATATTATGAGATAAATCTAGTTCTCAAGTATCATGGTGGTATACATAGATACACCCATGAGGAAATGGATTTTTTGGACATCTCGTCCTTAGGCGTGACCTATCTATATGTCATCAAAATTGAGCAGAAGCTTAAACAAAAGATGCGATAGTTTGGTTCTGGCAACCCCTCATAGCTGAAGCGGGGAAAAGGAAGCCCCAACCCACATAAAAAATGACAGAGAAAATATGGACAACCTCAAAAAAACCAATCTAAGCCACAAGAAAAGAAGGATAATGGAAGGATGAAGAAATATATTGGGAATTGGTGCGACTTCCATAATATCCCCTAGCATAACAATGTTGATTTCCACTCAAAGATGTCATTGGTGGATGAGGTGAAAGCCTCTGAATAAATGTGGGTTTTGAATATGAGTCATAACCAGAAAAGGGGAGACAGATCATTGACGCGGAACCCAGTTCCACCTTTTCTACTACCAAGATCCAACCCGGTGAACCTGAAGAGACAGAGGAAGGAAAGTGCCTCTTTCATTCACAAATGTGGGTGAAATTCACCCCGCTTCCCTTCATCATTAATCACGGTAGCTAGAATAACCTCATCTCAATGGAGGTCATCAAGAAATTATCCCTACTGACAATGTCACACCTGCAACCCTACACCATCGGATGGCTCCACCAAGGAAGTGATCTTCTCATCAGCCAACAGTGTCGGATGTCTTAAGACATCAAGCCCTTCAAAGATGAGGTATTGTGTGAAGTTTCTCCCCTTGAATTTTGTGATGTTCTTTTGGGCCAACCATATTTATGGAAATGTCATGTTGTGTATGAGTCTATTTCTTGTAGTTTTATTATTACATTAAATAGAAAATTGTACAGGATACCCAAGGTAGTGTCACCTAGTGCCATTTCCCTGATATTTTCCAAGTAATGTAGGAATTTCATCTCTCAAACCAAAATTTTTTTCATCTTTGTGATTCTCTCTCAGAGTGAGTGAAATATTTTAGCCACATCCAGGGCCTCCGTAAAGACCTCTTCATGTAGCAGAAGCAAGTGGATAATTTCATGGAAGAATACAAAGACATCTTATTCTCACCTACTGGTACCTATGCACTTTCAGGTCAAGCATTCCATCGATATGACCCCCGGCACACCATTACCCAATGGGCTAGTCTATCATCGCTCTTTGTTATAAAATGAGGAGATCAAGAGTCAGATACAAGAACCGCTCCACAAGGGGCACATTTGACCTAGCTCATCACCTTATGGAAACCCAATCGTGTTGGTGCAAAAGAAGTATAGGACCTGGCAACTCTGCATTGATTACTGGGCCCTAAATAAAATCACAGTCAAGAACTGGTACTCGATTCAATCGATGATATCCTTAACTGGATCAGGGGGGCCAAATACTTCAATAATATTGATCTAAAGTCTAGCTACCATCATGTCCCAATAGAGTGTCTTCAAGTCAAAATAAGGTATTTTTTAATGGTCGGTCATGCCCTTTGGTTTGAAAAATGCCCCAACAACTTTAATGAGGATGATGGACGATATATTGCAGTCTTTCACCAATTCTTTTGTAGTGGTGTATATGGATGAAATCCTCATCTACAACAAGACTTCGGTGGAACTCTTGCAACATATTCAACAGGTTATGCACACTCTGCGATAGCACAAGCTATATGCCAACTTGGAAAAATGTTCCTTCGGCATGGACAAGGTCCAATACCTAGGCTACATTGCTTATGAGCATTGTGTGCATGTGGATTCATACAATATTGAGGTCATTCATGACTGGCCAATCCCAACCACGCTCACTGAGCCACGAAGGTTCTTATGCCTTGCCAATTTCTATCGTAGGTTGATGTTGGGATTTTCCCATATTGCATGGGCCCTCAACCAAGTAACTAGGGGTGGTGATAAGGAAACATTTGTGTGGGACCTATTCCAACAACAAGCATTCGATGATTTGAAGAAAATCTTGTGCTCAACATAGTTCTTTCATTACCTGACCTACAACAACCCTTTGAGATCGAGACAGATGCTTCAGACTATGTTGTGGAACAATTCTCACTCAAAACATCCACCCCATGGACTATCATAGTGAGAAAATATCAGATGTCGTCCATAAGTACCCTACTTACAAAAATGAAATGTACTCCATTATGAAAGCCTGCCTCCAGTGGAGGCATTACATTTTCGGGAAGGGGATAGTCATCCAAACTTATCATAAGTTGTTGCAGTTCATGCAGACACAAGGAAAATATCAGAATGACCACCATCAAAAATGGTCCACATACTTGCAACAGTTTCACCTCAACATAAGGTATAAGACAAGAAGTACCAATGGGGTCCCAGATTGCCTCAGTCGACCTCCAGTCATGGGACTCGCCACGATGCTAGATTCTTGCAACCATGATACCTCTAATTCCCCCACCTCTATGAAAAATAGCTTACTTCACCACCACCTACCAGATGTTGGGTGAAAACACACTTGTCACTAACTTCCATCTCGAGGATGGGTTGTTGTGCCATTTGGGACATCTATGCATTCCATCAAGTGAGAGAGTGAAGTTGATTTTGGAATCCCACTACAGTGGGGTGGCATGACACTTTGGTGTAGAACATATAGTGGAATTTTTGTAACAACATTTCTACTAGATGAAACTTCGACAGGATGTCAACAAGTATATCAAGTCTTTCACTGCCTACACTATTGTCAAACCAACCACTAAGAAAAAAGGACTATACACCCCTCTTCCTACTATTGACACGCCCTGGGAATCCATCTCAATGGACTACATGTTGGGCCTTCCATCCACCAAGCAGAGAAACCACTGTGTTTTTGTGGTTGTTGATCACTTTTCCAAGATGGGGTTTTTGGATTCCTACAAGAAGAACATTACAATGGATGTCACTGCCAAGATCTTCTTTGAACGAGTGTGGGTACATTTTTGGATCCCAAAAACCATTATCTCATATTGTGACAGTCAGTTCCTCAACACATTCTAGTTGAGCCTCTAGTCATTGCTAGACACCAAACTCACTAAATCCACTACCTTCCACCCCTAGACGGATGGCCAAACCAAGGTCGTTAACTGGATGATCGTGCATATCCTATGCATGTACAATTCCAAGCACCCCTGCACATGGGATGAGATTCTTCCCTATGTTCAACACAACTAAAATAAATACATACATAGGTCAACCAACCACAACCCCTTTCAGGTGGGATTGGGATTTCAACCATTGGGACCCATGGATGTTGCACTACCCCTTGCAGCCACCCAGGTAGACTCGTCCCATGCAAAAATTGAAGTCGAAAAATATACCTGGTTCATTGAGTGGATCCAACACATTTGCAAACAGGTTCGGGATATTTTTTAGAAGTCCAATTCCAAGTACAAGCAGCACCATGATCAACATCGGGTGGCACACAAGTTTTAGGTGGGAGATAAATTTTTGTTGCACTTGCAGAAATAATGCCTTACAGGATCTCATCAGAAGCTTTGTCCACTCCATTATGGACCTTATACCATCACCAAAGTTGTGGATGGAAATTATTTTCAGCTGAACATTCCCCCCTTCCTTGGCTTGCACCAAGTGTTTAATGTGGACGTCCTTCGACCATACTTTCCACCATTATTGGACACCTAAGAGGTAGAAGAACAATTGACACTGATAGAGATAAATCCTGACCACATGGAACAGGAATCTACTGATCATATAGTGGAAACAAATTTCAAGGGAACTCGCCAATAGAATTTTTATCTTTATCATGTTGTCAAAGCAGAGCAACTCCTACACCAAGGCAAGTGGCTCACCTAGGGCCAAATTAAACAAACATTTCCTCATCTGATGGGGGAACTAAATGAAATGGAGACCATTGATTCCTAACAAGGGAGGATTGATATAGGTGGATATCGATGGCCACCCACCTCTTCCATCTGGATCACATACAATTTTTATTATGGATTTTGTTTAATAGTTTTTCGAGTCCCAAACTTATGGGGCCATTTTGAGGCCCTAAACGACGTTTTTTGGGACTTTTTGGGGCCCAAGAAATCCAAACATCATGCCATGACCCCTCACAAAAGTTGTACTTATCCAATAGACCTTTTCGACAAGGTATCGAATGCCTAAAACAAAGATCATATGCCAAATTTACAACCCCAGGAAGTTGATGTACCAACTTACCCCAACGGGGCCCACATGAATTTTGGTGCTTCATTTCCTAGGGTTATGTTTTTGGATGTTTAGGATTTTAGCATTCATGTTTTATGTAAAAATTCCTTTAGAGCCTCATTTTACTCATATTCTTTTGAATGAGCACAACCGTCACATCTCTTCTGAGAGATGAGTTGCCACCATTCTAGAAATCTTGTTTTCAGTCTTCATTTTATAGTTTCAACATATTTCCTTATTGAATAGATGTCAATTTTACTGTATCTATGTTATTTTTCCTTGCATCTCTGTGTTAATAATAATAATAATAATCTCTATTCATTTCGTTCTGCTTATAAAATCTGGATCACCAACAAAGACCTCGCGCAGTGTAGCGAGGGAGATTAAATAGAGATCGTGGATTACAGTAGATCAATGGTGGAGGTATTTTGGCCTTCAAACTCTGAAAAGGAATATATAGATATTCATATTTGTGTATTCATAGTTATGTAAGCTGCAGGTATTGAGACACTCTACAAAGAATATTCCAAGACTCAGATCTGAGCATTGGATCAAATCACGGTTAACTCGTAACCGTCCTATTAATAGGATGATCCATTTCATAGAGAGACATGATATAAACCTTCCAATCAAGATAGATCAACTATGAGTATTCAAAGCTACCATAATCCTATGAGTGATATGGATTGTTCGTCCTATGATGATCAATGGTGGAAATAGAAAGGAAGAAAATTTTGTATAGTCGGCGAGGACATTTAAGCCCGAAGACGAGAGGTGTTTGGTCATAGTGCTTGATATTATGATGATAAGTGATAAAGAGAAGAGGGATAGAGGATAGAGCTTTGGAGCAATTTTATATTTATGGGTCATGGTGAAGATAAGGGAGTTAGCACCGATATAAGGAGTGCTTAAGTTTACTATCTAACAATAGAGAAAACAAAACTCTATTCGNAAAAGGATTTTGGGTCCGTGCAATTGAGTTTAAGAGAAGCTCAAAATTGTAGCTACTACATAATTTAATTACATAATTCTCCACCTGTGCGACTCAAGGCCAGGAGGTCATCATTTTTTGGTATCAAAGCGCATCTTTTCTCTGAAATAGAAAGTGGAAATCTGCAAATTCAAATTTGCAAAAGAAAATCATGGAGATCAATGACACTATACAAGGATCTTGCAAATTTGTACAAATAGATAGAAAAAGGAATTGTATATATAATTCCTTTGTGAATTTTTGCAGAGTCAACTCCATATCAACCAAGGAGCAGAATTAGGGAAAGATGTTGGATGACAAGATCTCAAGACAGATCTAGAAGATATGCATTAAATGTTTACATCTAGATTTTAATTAATAGTGTTAATGTTAATTAGCTGGTAGAAGTAGAGGGACAAGGAATGTTAGCAACGATTTTCATCCAGTAGAGCTATGAAAGGAGAATAAGGGAGAATGTAAATATCTCAAGTGAAATATATTGTGGAAGAATAACCTTATATAAAGGGATGGTGTAACGCTTCCAGTTGAATATTGGAAGTGAGGAGAAAAAAAGAGTTCTCAGAGAAAGTGAGTAGGTGCAGAGCTAGAGGAGAGAAGAGGAGTGCTCATAAGGTTCCAGTGGAGAGAACCAGTGATACAAAAAGTACAAATCTCGAGAGGAATCTTGGTGAGGTATTGAGTGACAAGGAGAGGATACTTTCTACATAGGCTTCATGCAGCTCACAGTGGACTAGGAAAAGTTTACAAGAAAGGAAGAGATGGATATTACCATTGATGGTCATGTCAAAGGTTTAGAGAGAAGCCATAACCAAAGGAGAGAGAATGCCAAATAAATTTAAAAAAGACGGATGAATCAAGAGGAGCTTGACATAGAATTTATTGAGTTAAAAGAGAGACTTAATATACTTACAAAGTTGTTATAAGAAAGAAATGAAGACCATATATATGGTTGCAGAATGAAGAGGAAGGCTAGATGGACTATTAGACAATTGATTGCAAAGAAGCATAGACATAGACTGGAATCTTGGATTAGGGTAGAAAAACTCATAGAATGTGAGTATAGAGAATCCTTGGGAGAAGGACCAGTAGTTCACGTTTGTGAACCAGTGAAGGGAGTGATGTTTGGAGAGGAGGATGAAGTTCATAGTACAAACCTCATGAATATCTTGGAAAGTTCAGTCCAAGATAAGGAGAATATTCTAGAGGCATATAAAGAGACTCAAAAGTCTCATATTTTTAAAACTAATGGATTTTGTGTGATTAAAGGTTGTACATGTTATGCAGGTCATGGAGATAGGCATCCAATTGTAGTTTTCCTAAAGTAATAATTCCCTCATGAAGACATAAGAGAAAGACCGATTCAGAATTTTCTAATGTCAGAGGAAGGGACAACATTGTCTCTTGGAAGCTATAAAAGAGGAAGTTATGTATATTCATAGGATACAGATGATGACGATGCAAAGAGGAAGAATAGCTAGCTTGGAGATGCTTCAGAGGACGAAGTACATGGAATATTGGAAAGGGTTATGCAAGGCTACAGTGATGCAAGTATGAAACTTTATAAAGGAGAAATGAAAGTGGATGAAGATGGTGTTGAAGATCATTGGTGCATGATCATGGAGGAATCCTTACAAAAAGTTTTAAAATGTTTGTGGGAAATCTGTCATTTTAATAAATTCCAAGAATATAATTTGATTGAACAATCATTTAGAATGAGCATGCAACTTAAGGATATACAATATTTTTTGCATATTTTTTTATTTAGTAAGAAGTGTTCTCAAGGAGATGTGGACAGATAGATATGTGAAAAACAAGATATGGAAGCATCCATAGAATTTGTTTGTGGAAAATTGCAACAGAAAAATTGCAGCAATGGTGTGTACTAGAAGAGGCAAGATTGGACATTGAGGATTTATGGAAGCAATTAATGAAGACTTCCAAGAAGAGATACCAGAGAAAGAAGAAGAAGCACAAGATGCCAGTATATATTACTAAAGCTAGCAAAGATGTTGCATAGAAACAAAGTAAAGTATGTGATCCTGGAAGGTTATAAAAAATAACAAGAAAACAACAAGGCATCAAAGAAAGTGGATAACAATATAAGGTTTGGGATCCAAGAGGACTTCAACAAATGAATACTCATGATCAAGATATCATGAAATTTTTTAACTTTGGGAGTCTGATGCAGGAGCATTTTGCCTCCAAAAGAACCTTGTTTGAATAGACCTTGGGGGATCTTGAAATTGGCTACGAAAGTGGGTCCTTAAMTTTGAATTAATGGATTTGATTATGTTTTCCTAATTTTGTAAGCATATTCTAGAAGATAGTGTTTTTTTCCCTAACTATGATGAAATGGGATTAATCAAACAAATTTGTTGGATTAGGTGGATTTTTCTAAGTAGGGAGGATTCAATCAAATGAAGCGTCATAAATTATGGAAGGATGAACACTATTATTGTAATTAGTTCCAGATTCATGGGAGTTGGTTTTGATTGAACTGGAATTTCATCTTTCGTGTTTAAATATTGTAATCCTACAGGAAGTAGAGATGTGTACGAAGAGACAAAGAAAGGATAAAGAGTGTGTGTGAAAATGTCAGGTGAAACCAAAGGCCAAATCAAAGCCCAATTGAATGTAAATCAGGCCTAGAAGACTAAAGGTCTTATGTAATGTGCGTACAAAAATTCATTAATAGAATTATGTGTATTTTGCAGGTTCTCTGTTTTAGTGTGATATTGGATGTTTTTCTGTTGTATTGATATCCATGTGTGAAATTATTACAGTCTAGATCAGACCTTCAATGAGCATGTGTAGGTTCTGGGTCCAATAGGGTTAAATCTTATTAAAAAAGAAGACATATCATGAGTGATCATCGATCATCGAAGATATTGATGTATCCAAGGAGAGAAATGTCGATCGAATTTATCATGGAATTGATTTAAGATCATGGAAGAATAAAATTTAAGTTTTTGTCTATGCATAGGTTGATCGAGGGTTGAATTCCTTCGAAGAACAGAGTTCAAAATCCTTCTGCATACATAGAGAAATAGGAACCATCGGATCAAGGAAAAGAATCAATCATGATCGTTGATTCATTGGACCAAGACTTTAATTGTGTGTTTAAGGATTTAGATGATCGAGATCAAATATGGAGTGGAGCTCTTCCATATCGATGACTAGAGTTTGTTTAGTATTCGGATTCGTTGGGATATTGGTGTGAAGTGGTTCAAAGTCAATTTTTCATAGTTCAAATTCCATAGCTTGTTAAAACACTTTGACAGATATAGTATCGAATAATATTCTTCTTTGATACTGATCATTCGACATTAAGAAAACTAAGGAAGATTCACTGCTCTGAAATTATGGAATCAAAGAATATTCCATTACAGTTTGTCAGCAGATCAAAAGTGGACGTGTGGAAGAATCTTATTGGATATCATAATGGATTTATTAGAGTCTATGGAGTCCACAAGCTGAAGGAAATCTAATAAAAGAACATCGATGAATGGCTTATATCTATTTGGAGCTAAGTAAATCAACAAACTCAGAAGAGACACTGGAAAATGATAAAGACCTGGACACGTGACATTAGTGAATGAAAATTTGACATGTGGCAGTTGGATCCATGAGTGTAAATGGGACACATGGAAGGCACGTACAAGTGACCAACGAAGACTTCGCACAGTGGAGTGATGGACAATAAATCAGGACCATTGATTACAATAGATCAATGGTGGAGGTAGTTCAATATTCATAGTCCTAAAAGGAATGTGTTGATATTTGGAGTTGTGTATTCATACTTGTGTAAGTTGTAGGTATCGAGAAAATTTGAAAATAATATTTTAATACTTAGATCTGACCATTGTATCAGATCACTATTAATTCACAATCGTTTGATTAACAGTTCAATCCATTTCGTAGCGGGAAGAGATATAAACCACCCAATCATGATAGATCGACGAAAAGGATTCGATGCTAGCATAATATGAGGCGTGAAATGGATTGTCCATATTGTTATGATCAACAGTGGATATTGAAAGGAAGAAAATTTCCAATAGTCGGCAAGGAGATTTAAGCCCGAAGATGAGAGAAGTTTGGTCAGAGTGCTTGATCTTATGATGATAGGTGCTAAAGAAAAGAGGGTTGGAAGATAGAGATTTGGAGAAAGTTTATATTGATGGGTCATGATGAAGATAATGGAGTTACTATCGATCCAAGGAGCAGTTAAGTTTAATGTCTAACAACAAAGAACACAAAAAAAAATTCGGAAATGATTTTAGGTACACGCAATTGAGTTTAAGAGAAGCCCAATATTGTAGCTACTGCATAAATTAATTACATAATTATGCACCTATGAGAATTAAGGATGAGAGGTCATCAATGTGTCTATAATGATTCTCCGTCGAAGACATTGTTAAGGCATCATCGTCGGGACTTTCAAATTTGAGAAACCTCTTTGGGTCTGAAGTCAAGTGCCGAGGATATCTGATTGAGGTCACATGAATAAGGATTTTGGGTTTAAATCAATAAGAATGATTTCAATTCCAAAAAGGTTTTAAGGCTAGTGGGGTTGTGTAGAAAGGATATTTTATGGTGGATTCAAGTAGTATTAACAAACTTTGCATAAAATTCATTTTGGGGACTACATACACACATCAATCTCAGAAGTGAATAACCATTAAGGTAACAAGAGTACTACCTTGAAAACGTTTGGTAGTATGGGTACCCACTAAAACCCAATAGATTTAGTGTGTTGGTGTGTGTGTCACAACAATGTTTGGACTTGGATTCATAAGGATCAAAGTGGACCATTTTGTGTATTTCAAATTAATCGGTGATCATCTTATTTATTTGGTATTATATGTGGATGATAGGAAACGACAAGGATATTATCTAAGATGTGAAAACTCAGTTTCCCTCTAAGTTTTTTGGGCATGGAAATTAAAAGAGATCGGGAAAACATGAAACTATGGTTAAATTAGGAAAAATATGTCAATACAATATTGCAAAGGTTTAATATGTAGGAATGTAAACTGGTCAGGGTCCCTATTCTTGTAGGTATAAATTTGTCTGTGAATCAATCTCCCAAGACACAAGAAGAGTAAGAGGACATGTATCGTGTTTTGTATTCTAGTGTGGTTGGAAGTTTGATGTATGAAATGGTTTGTACTAGACCAGACATTGCACATGAAATGGAAGTTTTGAGCAAGTATATGTCAAAACCAAGGAAGGAGAATTGGACAACAGTGAAGATTATTTTCAGGTATTTGTGTGGCACTACTAGTTATGAATTGTGCTACCAAGGAAGACTAGGATGGGATAGAGTGTTGGACATACATGGGTTTACTTATGAAGATTGGGTTGGATATTGGGATCTCATAAGATCTACAAGTGGGTATGGCTTTAACCTATTTGGATGAGCAATCAGTTGGATGAGAAAAATATAGTATGTAGTGGCACTCTCAACTATAGAGGTTGAATACATGGAAGCCACTCATGCAAGAAAGGAAGTAGTGTGGTTACAAATATTTTGTTTAGGTATTGGGTTGGTACAACAACTTGTAAGGATAGATTGTGACATCCAGAGTGTAATATTCCTGGTGAAGAACCGAACTTATCATTCAAAGATAAAACATATTAGTGTTCAATTTCACTTTGTGAGAGACATGGTTGAAGAAAGAAGGTGTTATT
>JASDQU010104211.1:53577-66157 GCA_032191745.1 Picea mariana | reverse complement strand
CCTTTTTAATATCCTCTAAGTCATCTTATGTCAACCTGTAATATGAATGAAGATGTTTTTTATGCTCATCAATCCGCGCTGTAATATAGGTGAACTGGTGGTCCGCGCTGAATTTCATCAAGGGTCTAAACCTATGAAGTGCGTTCGGGGTGATGCGTGTTGTAGACTGGATTGCAATCTTCAACTGGTTGTAATAGGCGTGGAAGATGGTATTGGACTGCCACTGCTTGTTCATGCCACTGGAGTACCATAGCGTACAGAACTTTGCGGCCAGTGGTTCGAAGGGTTCGATATCTAGGAAAGTGGTGCTTTCTGGTAGCTCCCAGGTGATGAAAGCGATCAGTATGAGAATCCGGCTAAAGTGGAACTCATACCCTTGGTCTTGCACTTCTCTGCAATCAAGCTCTAGTTGGTTTACAAGGCACTACGCCCAATTCATCTGTAGTCCCTCCGCACACTTTCCTGCGAGGTCAACTACGAATCCAGTCACTTGGATTGGTCTGTTCTTGTGAACTAGCTTGCCTACAATCAGCTGACATTAAAGGCACAATGTCCCACTCTGTATAGAGGCTACCTTGTAGCCTCGCGTGCCCTTCTCGAGATCGTCATAAGTTTATTTAATCCTCTGCGCTAATGCTTGGTATGAGGTATTTCCAAGGTAGAACTCATGTGGGTCAGGGCCTTGCGTACTAATCCCTATGATATGATTGATCAAGGTCGGATCCATAGTGATGCAACAGTTCAACCATAAGTATCCTCCATGGTAGCAGGACAACAATAACTTGACGCATGTGTTGACTTCCTGGTGTTTGTTGAAGTGCAGGATATTCATTACATTGAGCAGTGTGGACTGCGCGAGGTTTTGGGTCCATGATTGCAGGATAATATTGGAATTCTTTCCTTTGGTCCTAGTTAAGTACTTATGAGGGGTAACATGTTGTAAGATTTACGATCTCCAAGGCTGAAGTCACTAAATTTCAGTGCTGCGAACTTATCCTGGTCGGCACAAACTGCGCACACCCCTTTCGAAAGGTACACAGTGATCAAAGTATACTCGAAGTCTTGAGGTACACTGTCACGATTGATGTCGTCGCTCAAAGGTGGTAGGTAAGCCAGTAGAATGCGCAGAATAAGCTTGGCATTCACGATGTCGTCTTTGTGCTTTTTTGGTTTCTCATCGATCGATCGGGATGGAGCGGCAGGAGTAGTGGAAGGAGAGGCCTGAAGTCATGACTCTCTCAGTCATTAAGTCAATCAAAACTTCTCCGACTATTTTCACTATAGTGTTGAGCTCGTCTGACATACAAGCTCAGGGTCAATTAGATTCGGTGTGAACTGAATTTAGAGACTGCAATGAAGGGTATGGGAGCAAGGCAATGATCAGAGTGAAAAATAATCTCAGGCTTTGAGCTCAAATTCTCAGTTAGAAAAAGTATTCTCGGTGAGTGGCGTGACAGACTAAATAAGAAACTTAGCAATGGTCTGCTTTCAATGGGTATGAGGCGTCATTAACTCATGTTCTATCCATTATGGCATGGTCTAACGATCTAGTGGAAAACCGTTAATGCTTTCTAACCCATTTGGAGCAGCAATCGAATGGTAATAGCGTCTTCCAATGACTATATTTCTTTGCCTCGGCGAAGTGGCCTATGTTGTTGGTTTGATATCTCAGCTAAGTTCAAATTTTGCAAGTTTTCCTTCTGTGAGGCTCCCTCTAGAATCTTTTGTAGCCTATTGATCTTAGCTCTCTTTTTACTTAGCATCCTAGCCTTCTTTCTAGTGAGCTTAATCTCGGTGATTCTCTTCCCATTCTAATTATTATTTTCCTTAGACATAGTCACTTCGCACTGCTGAGATTCTCTCCTAAGACTCAGGGGTAATACTTCTTCTATATCTGAGACAGATACTTCAATCTTCTATGAGTCCTCTAATGCTCTTGCATCTTTCACATTTGGGCTTCTAGTGTCAAATAGCTTCGATCTGTTTTCTTGTTCTTCAATCAACTGCATGTTTCTTCTAGTCATGAAATATTTTAACTCTTATTTCCGTTGTTCCAAAACTTCTTCTTCTTCCTTTCGTCTAGCTTGATCATTATCAACCCAGGGATTTCCTAGAAACATGCTAAATGGGACGTTGTCCTCAATAAATTTAATAATCTCAAAATCTTCTTCACTCGAAGTTCCATTGGCATTCATATATATCTAAGTGATCTTTCTACATAGGGTTACCAATTTTCCTCTGAATATCCCTATTCCTCTTAATGAATGGATCATAGCAGGCCTTCCTATATCTTCCCAAGTTCTCTCTGGCATATTTTTCACTTGTATTTTTTCATCAAGAACACAGTCAACGTCGAAGTCTCCTATTCTTACCTTGATACATTCTTTTTCTTTAAATATCTATGATAGCCTAACATGTCGGTGATCATTCAAGGTGTCTTTCATCTGTAGAAATATCTTCTCTAATTCCTTCTGGGGTTCTACTATTTCTGGATTTGCCTTAGGTTTTTCTTCATTCAGATTCATTCTTTCAAGCTTAGCAATCATTTTGGGGCAATCCAACACTTCATGGTCCAAATCTTTGCAACATAGGCAACTAGATATTCCACGAGGGCATTCCTTAGCAATATGTCTTGGTCTTCTGCAACTGTAACAGAGGGTTAACCCTCTATTTCGTTTAAATGTTCCCCAACTTCTTCTATACTATGCACCAATATCATGGTAGCTAGCCTGCAAAAAATTCTTTCTAGGATCCGACATCCATTTGTTAGTCCAAACATTCTTTTTATGCATAGGTATAACATATATATCATTATGCTTATCAGATTTATTCATATAAAACTTTCTTTCATCTATCAGAGCCCTAGTTTTCAAGCTAGGACAAAATCTACCAAACACACCTAGATTCATGTTTTTAGAAACAAAAATTTCCACTTATCTTACTTCTACAGAGTACAAAACTTCCAGATCTAAAAAATTTTAACTATTCTTACCTTCATTAGAGCACTAATCTTACAGATCTTACCTCTTTTCTGCAGATATGACCTCTTTTCTTCAGAAACTTTCACTTTTACTTTTCTTAGAGATCAAAGCGTTCAGATCTTGCTTCTTTTCTTCAGATCTGGCCTTCTTTCTTTAGCACAGAGGTTTTCATATCAAGTGGAATACTTCACACTAGGGAACATATCCACGCATAGAGATTCCATAGTTTTAGGACGAATCTTTGCACAAAGATTCTTCTTCCTCAGTTCCTAGCAATCACAGTTTCAAGTCTCGACAATAGAACCATTTGTTGGCATAGGGGCAGACCTGGGGCTCAATGCTCCAACAGTGCACGAACAAAACCCTAACTACCAGCCCTTTCAGCAACACCTATGAAGCAGATGAAGTCTCACCCGAGGTAGAAGCATGGGTGGTTGCGAGACTTAGGTGTTTTCAACCTCAGATGGGACATAAGTCTTTGATTATATCACTTACAGAGCATTTTAGCATTGATCATTCATCAATATTCAACCCTTATTATACTTCACATATAGCACAGAGCATTGCAACATTCACTTAGATCTAAGGTATCTTATTACTTAGCAACAATAAAATAGATCAGATCTAGTAGATCAGCACTAAGAATCTTTATACATATTTGATCTACTATTCATACACATCTAATGAATCACAAGGCATAAGTATATCCATCTAAATATATCAAAGCACTTTGCAAAAGAAGGGATAAACACATCAAGTCAAAGCACAAAGAATAACACATAGATTTACATGGTTCACCCCCACTCTGGGGATATGTCCACCAACTCTTCTTCATTATTAGTGTATTCAATTGGTTACAAGCATAGAGCCACCAAAACCTATTGTGCATAGGACAAAAAATCTTCGCAGCTCGCTAGATCCTTCTTCCTTGCCTTACAACACAAATCCTTCTATATCTCTACACAAGGACTTGCACTAAGCTCTACAAGCCTATAAAATTCACAACACCTCGATCACACAGATCCCACTTGGCACATAACCTATATCACATAGATACAATACTCTACTAGATACCTAGATGTCTATTTATACATTTAGAAAAGTGGTCCTAAGCATGGGTGAACCCACGGGCTGACATCCCTTTCCCATTACATATTCCCAAAAACCAAAATGGGCCCAAAAGTGGGATGAGATCCCATGATATTTGCTTCCTCTGGTGCTCCATTTTTGATAGGCTATCGAAGTCCCAAAAATGATCAATCATGACCAAGATTATTCCAATACTTGGTCAAGGGTCAAAAAGATCTATATCCATATCTGCTTTATTTTTTTGCTAGTGACCTTCCCTCTGACAATGCTTATGACATTCAATAGCCATCTTCACCCTGTACCTACGCTCCTAGCAAGTCTATTGTTCACTCTGTAACTAAGATCATCTCTATCTTCTCCTTTGCCTGAAATCTACAGATGAAAATCAAGCTCTGATACCACTTGGTGTCAACCTCCCCTCCTCTCCTTTAGGTCTAATTTGACCTCCCGGTCTAGGATCGTTCAAGTCACCAAACCGGATGGTTTGTTGGAGTTCTGATGGAATAATTTTAACTTGGCATAGGCTCTATACTTTATCGGCAGAGTTATGTAGCACCCACTGACCCTCTCCTTACCGCTTTTCAACTCTTAATGCCCACGTCGCTAGTTTCCCATGTTAGGATTTCTCCTTGATGTGACCATGGATATGGTCATGGGACAACTCCCTTCATGATCCTATGCTTCAGAACTTTCAATATTTTCTTCGTCCTTTTCTCTGATTTTTGAATCAAGAATTCTTCGAGACCAGATCTACGGTCTGTGTTCTCCTTGTGATCCACGATTGTGACCAATTCATGAGTTTGGACTTCGCAAGTCCTCTCTTCTCAAGACTCTTCATTTCCCGACTTGCATGTCAGCAAAGTGTTGATCTCTCGCCACGCGTCCTATCCCAATGGACAGATAGGATTACTTTGTCTTTCCCAACTCTTAGAGTATTCTCTCCTTGACTTTTCTCCTAAGGGTTCTTCCTCTGAAGTGTGTGGATCTCTGCCATGTACCCCTACAAATCCAACGGTCAGGATTGAAATCTCTCTTTGAAAATTCGTGAAGATCTCCATTTTCTCTCGGAAAAACTTCCAAAGTTCTAATTCCTGAACCTCTCGATATTCTAGAACCTATCTCCTCCTTCACAATGGATGATTTCACTGTCTTTGGGACTTCAACAAGTCCTCGAATAATTTTCACACTTATCACAAATTCAACTTTCGAGACATACACTATTCTCGAATGCCCTCTGCACTCCTTGCAGAGTTTTGCGTAGACTCTTATACAACTTTTCTCAGCTTGAAAACCTTCAAGGTTCCCAGTTCCTTTGAGAACTTCCTTGTGCCCTCCTGGTAGTTTTGTGCTCTTCCTCCTGAGCTTGTAAGATGTATTTCCAATATATCTTGGTGCACTCCTTGCGCTCAACTCTATTATTCGACGGTTTCTCCCTTAGCCTTATGGAAAGGTTTAAGGCATGTCCTTACCTTTGTCGATGCACTCTTGCAAAACCTTCATTCCTCAGAATGTTTAGTAATTATGGGATTCTCCTAAGGATTCCAACACTTCCAACCATGTTTTCCTTGTGCACACTTGCACTAACTTGATTCCCTCCTAGCAGAGTGTTTTAGAGTGTTCAGTAACTTTGGACTATATCCCTTATACAATATTTATTTCCAAGGTAATTAACCACCTTGAAAATTCCTCCCAAGTCTATTAATTAACCTGGTGCGCCCTCCTAGCAACTTCTCTTATGACTCCATTGAGTTCAGAAAATTCTATCTCTATCCCTCTAGAAGATTTTTGACATTCATCTACAATTCAAGCGCATGTAAATGACATTCATAACACAACATCCATTTCACAGAATTTGAAAACAGGAAAAATTGTCATTTTCTATTAATGGTAGAATATCAAATTACAATGGTGGATTCTGAGCTGCAACTGAGTCTCTACTCTCTATGTTTCTCTCGTGGATAACTCTATCTTAGCTAACCTCCTACAACCCAACAAAAACCAACCAACCTCTACTTTGAAAAAATTACAAATATTTATACAAGAGGGGCTCGACGAGCTTCCCTCGCGAGCCAAAATAGTGGTGTCAAATCACCATTCAAAATGCCTATCAAAAGGGAAAATTACAAAGATGGAAATCTGCTCCAAATTAGATGTAGATCCATTCTGTCGTCAACCAATTAATGGTGACCTTATATATAGCTTTTGCGAAGGCCTAACTTGGCTCATCCATCTTGTCATCATTAATGCCTAGATCATGCCTTTGATTCTTGAGGAAAAAATGAGAGGGCGGTGCCTCTCCTCCCTTAAATGCGCACCATGTGTGAAATCTGATTGCTGCATGCTAAGGTGGAGCGATGCTCCTGCATCAATAGCATTGATCTCAAGAAACGATAAATGATATTTGAAGTGGAAGACTTGACGATTACTATGTTGTTGGATCCTACAGAAAGAATAAGGTATGTAGAACCAGTAAAGGGAAAATATCTCAATAACCTGCATAACATGTGTTGAAATTTTGGTTTTCATTGATGTTATGCATACTTGTGATTCCTTGCTATTTCTTTATCTTGTTGTGTCTTTGTATCTTGTTTAAGGAACGATTTAAACTATTATATCCTCAGAACATTGCTCCCATCTTCATCTTTGTGAAGTTGTTCTCTAGTTAAGTCATTTGGGAGTCTATTTAATATTTCTTCAAAATGCAAAGTGCTTCGTAAGATATCCTCTACATATCTAACCTCTTGGGATATTTGGAGAGATAACTTGATAGATTTTAAGTGATAATATACCACATTTTGGGGATCATGTCCTTTCTTATCTCTAGAGCACAAACATATTTATTTTAGAGTCTTTGTTTGCTTCTTAGTGTGTATTTTATTCAACTGAGAGTATTGGACTATGTGAATAGGAAACTTTGGCCAATATATTCTATTTTTCTCTGACAGGTATGTGGTGACTTCGTTATTAATTTTTCGGTATGTTACTTCCCTCACCAATAGATTTCCAGGTACATATTTAGGTATAAAACAAGGTGTCCCTGTAGCCCAATATATCTTGACATAGGTGTAGTATTTCTTCATGTACTAGTCTCCAACATCTTCCAAGGATTTGATAGCTCCAGGATATATTTGGTGAGGGTGAAACCCAAATATGGATTTGTGTAGGGAAGTGAAGAAATAATAACACATATCATAGAAATAATTCTTGAAGTTCACTTCCCATAATTGATAACAATATTCATGAATTGGGGGTTGTATTGGGGTCCGATCCCAATTGAAGGCAAGAAATACATGCACTACACAAACTACATCTATGGGATAATTTGTCACCTAGAAGTAGGGATTTTTCATACATTTATTCTCTAGAGCTCGACTTGAGATGTTGAATGATAGGATGCAGGCCCACTTGAATTATTTCCCAATATTGACTATTGTATAGGCCATTGAAAACCATTACATCCTAAAATGTGTGTTGGTTTCCTCACCGTAGAGTATCTATATCAACACATTTAGGACTCTGTATGGATCCTTTATGTAGTGAGAAAGAATATATATTTCTCCTGTCTTCACTGACTATTCTTCATCTATGAACCAATTCTCCATCAAGTCTTTGCATTCTTTGTGATCGACTCTGAATTTGTCTAGGAATAATTCATCCAATGAAACAATAGGTTCTGGTGTTTTGTAATGAATCCTGATATCTTCGGATTTGAGAGATGTTATAGGAATTCCAAAAGCATTGAATATCATTGTGGTGTCTTTATATAGGTGTGTGAAACACCATCTAGCAGCATCATTGTAAGGAAAAAGAGTTGGGCGAGCTGCTATATTGTGAATATTTCTTTGATTGATATTCATCTACTCATCAATGTCCTCATCATTGGAGGAATACCTTTCATTCTAGAACATTTCATATATATCTTGGTATTTGACATAATTCTCCCTCCCATCATGAATTTTGGTATATGTAATGTTGAAAGAATGTGTCCCTAGAATAGGGGTAGGACCGAAGGATTCCTCGTTCTTTTCTCTTTTGGTCTGTACCTTGTAAATTTTGTAACCTGCATGAATTGACATTCAAAATAAAGTTACTTCACCTTCGGATTTGTTGTGGATAAGAGTAATTTACAAGCTTTCTTAATACATATCTGTTAGCCTAAGAAGAACAATTTACAACAAAACTTCCCCAGCTCCTTTACAAAAACAAGGTTTATTTTCTTAGCAATTTTGCAGCTAATGTTATGTTGACTATGCATTAACAGGGTTGTTATGTTGTTAATTTTTCCCAAACCTTAAAAAATTAATACCAGTTGCTTTACAACTACGAATTTGTCATAGGTGTATAGTTCTTCATTAAATTTTGGAGAGGTGATCCATTTTGTATTATCATTAGCGTGTAGTGGAAGTGATATATTAAGGAGGGAAAATTTTTCCATTGGTATCAATATCATGGTAGAAACGATTAGGAGAATATTTTTTTTTATCTCCTCGCTGTCGGTGACTAGAAAAGCATTCTCTTAAAAAGAGGAGATTATAAGCAGATTGGTCGATGAAGATGTGCTTTTTATTAATATTTTTTCTCAAAAGATGTCTCAGTTTGTAATGGGAGGCAACACATTTTTAGGGATTTTTGTTATGATAATTTATGTAATCGACGGTAGATATTTCAATGTTATCTTCATATAATTTTTTTCGTGAATGTTTCATTTATGAAGGATTAACCTTTAACAGGCCATGGTGTTGTCATTTGGCAATTGGTCAATATAGGTCATCGGGTCATGATAAGAACATATTATCAATGATCTACCTCGAATGATGTCGGCGTCGACGATCTACCTCGAATGATATCATCATCATAAATCTAGTTTAAAGGGTGTGAAACCTAGTAAGGGAGACATGATACTAAGGTATTGCCATGTGGCCATATGGTATTCCATATATGTCATCTTATAATTCATTAAGGTACTAGATAGTGTTGGGGCCCATCTCACCCTCATGTAATATTAAGGGATTATCCCCTTTTGACAATCATGCAATTAGTCGCATCACATATATCTTCATCAGGACAAACAAATAGCTTATCGCGAACATGCTTGATGTTGGAGAATGTTTCCTCCAAAACAACCTTGTTTGACTAGACCTAGGGGGATCCTGAAATTGGGTAATAAACTGGGTCCTTAACTTTGAATTAATGGATTTGATTGTGTTTTCCTAAGTTTGTAAGAATATTCTAGAAGATGGGGTTTTTTTCCCTAATTATGATGAAAAGGGATTAATCAAGAAAATTGGTAAGACTAGGTGGATTTTTCTAAGTAGGAAAGATTCGATCAAATGAAGCCTCATAAATTATGGAGCATTGAATACTATTGTTATAATTAGTTCCAGATTCTTGGGAGTTGGTTTTGATTGAACTAGAAGTTGATATTCTATGTTTAAATATTGTAATCCTACAGGTAGTAGAGATGCATAGGTATAGACAAAGAAAGGATAGAGAGTGTGTGTGAAAAGGCCAAATCAGAGGAAAATAGAATGTAAATAAGGCATGGAAGAATGACGATATTATTCAATTTGTGTACAGAACTTCATTAATAGAATTTTTTTTATTTTACGGTTTCTCTGTGTTAGTGTGAGATTGGATGTTTTTCTATTGTATTGATGTCCTTGTGTGAAATTATTATAGTCTAGATCGGAACTTCCATGAGCATGTGCGGGTTGTAGGTCCAACGGGGTTAAATATTCTTAACAAAGAAGACAAATCATCAGTGATCATCGATCATCAAAGAGATTGATGTATCCAAGGCGAGAATGGGTAGTTAAATTTTTCATGGTATCGATTTAATATCATTGAAGAACATAAGTTAGGTTTTTGTTTGTGTGTATGTTGATCGAGGGTCAAATTCCTTCAGAGAACATAGTTCAAAATCCTTTTACAGACATAGAAAAACAAGAACTATCGGATCAAGGAAAATAATAAATCTTAATTGTTGATTCATAATACCAAGAATTTAATTTTGTTTTTAAGGATTTGCATGGATGAGATCATATCTGGATTGGATCTCTTCCATATAGATGACCAAAGTTTGTTCAATATTCAGAGTCGATGGGATAGTGTCAAGTAGTTCGGATTCAATTTTTCAGAATTTAGTTTACATAGCTTGTTACAACACTCCAACAGATATAGTATCAAATAATATTCGTCTTCGATACCACTCATTTGGCATTAAGAAAACTAGGGAATATTCATTGCTCTGAAATTAGGGAATCAAAGAATATTTCGTCATTGTTTATCGATAGATTAGAAGCAAATGCGTCGTAGCATCTTATTGGTTGTTAGACTGGAGATATCAGAGTCTATGGACTCCACAAGATAGAGGAATTCAATAAACAGACACATTGGAGTTAACAAACACCAGGACAGGTGGCATTAGTGAATGAAAAGTGAACACATGGAAATTGGATCCACGAGTGTAAAGGTGACATGTGGTAGGAACGTACAAGTGATCGAATGATCTAGGTGGATATTGGTGGCCACCCACCTCTTCCAGCAGGCTCACATACATTTTTAATTTTTTCAATTTTTTAACAGTTTTTTGAGTCCCAAACTTTCAGGGCCATTTTGAGGCCATAAACGACGCTTTTTTGGACTTTTGGGGGCCTAGGATTTTGTAAGGTCATTCCTTGACCCCTTGTGAAATTTTTTCTTCTCAGATATACCTTTCCGATAAGGTACCGAATGCCTAAAACATAGATCATATGCAAAATTTACAACCCCAGGAAGTTGATGTACCAACTTACCCCAACGGGGCCCACATGATTTTTGTCTCTTCATCTCCTAGGGTTAGGTTTTTGGCTGTTCAGGGTTTTGGAGTTAATGTTTGATGTAAAAGATCCTTTGGATCCTCATTGTACTCATATTCTTGTGAATGAGCACAATCATCACATCTCTTCTCAGAGATAAGTTGCCACCATTCTAGCAAGCTTGTTTCGAGTCTACATTTTACAGTTTCAACATATTTCCTTATTGAATAGAAGCCAATTTTATTGTATCTCTATTATTTTTCCTTGTGTGTATGTGTTAATAATAATAATAATAATATGTGTTCATTTCATTCTTCTCATAAAATATGGATCAGTGGTATCAGAGTGGTTTTCTCTTTGTCATTCTTAGTGCATGTCCCTGACGCGCTAGGGGTACAAAGAGTTAGGTCTCAAGCATGTTTCTCTTGAAGAAAAAAGATCTTGCATGCCAAAGAAACCTTCCATGGCAGGAGACAAGAAATATGATGGGAAAAGAGATCCTTTCAAACTATTTCTCAAGGAATCCCTCGCACAACAAAAGAACGAGTTGATGGATAATTTTTCACAAATCCTTTGATGGATACCAACAGGGAATGCATATTCCTTGAGGGGAGGCACCACCCCCTTCAACGTACAAATCAAATTTGGTATTCCTATATTTGAAGTTTATATAGACGTAGATTTTGTAGAAAAATGGTTGAATCTTTTTGGCACAAGGGCAGACCCAGGGTTTAAAGCTTAACAACGCACCAACAAAACCCCAACTACCAGCCATTTCGGCAACACCTGTGAAGCAGGTGAGCAGGGATGATTTTAAGGATGGAAATTTATTTTAAAATGTAGAAACCTTGGCGAATCTTACTAATCCTTCATATGGAAACTATCAATGATTCGTGATATTTTTGTAAAAATATTCAAATTTCTAAGGATTTTATATAGTTTTTATAAAATTTTGGCGATTTTTAAGGTAAAATAATTTTATCCTATAGAATCTGGGCGAATCATTTTTAAAAAAGCGAATCTCTTTTTTTGAAAAAACATGGAAAATTAGCCCATGAGTGAAATTTAGCGCCTAAAATCATCCCTGGCAAGGTCTCACCTCAGGTATAAGCATGGGGGGTTACAAGACACAGGTGTCTGTAACCACGATGGGACACATATCTATGATGATAACACTTCACACAATCGCTTATTAACACTTAGAAGATGACATGCATTAGTTCATTAGCCTTATTAACATTCTAGAACATATCTTAAGATGTATCTAGCGTAGTAAAAAATGACAATATTCCCAAATCACTTAGCATTATAAGTTATATCTAGAATCCATTCATCCTTAACACAAGTAAAGAACTAATCAACAAAAAATTTATCTATCATACATAATAATCAAGGAACTAAGAAGATAAATAACATGAATAACACAGCACAAAGCACACCAAAGAAACAATATATATGTGGTTCACCCTAGTGTGGGGATACGTACACCAACTGCTTCGCCTTATTTATTATTTTTCACTCTCTTACATTCAGTTACTCATGTGCATTAAGCCATAGAGTCAAGCTTCACTCTAGACAGGAGATCTGCGCACTGAGCACTAGATCCTCCTTCCAAAACTAGGTCAAGGCACCCAACCAACTCTCTATCGAGCACAAAGCCTTAACACATATACATTTTTTTGCACAAAGAAACTCAAACTACTTGCACTAAGC
>JASDQU010104211.1:40340-53284 GCA_032191745.1 Picea mariana | reverse complement strand
GGAGCCCCCCTATGAAGGGATTTAGGGGAAACACCCTTGAAAACAAACTTAGTGTTTTTTTCATTTGGTTTTTGGTGGTTTCTCGGTACATGGATTTTTTCCAATGGTTTTCTGATCCCAGTTAGGGAATTGGGGTCGTTGAATAATCTGCTTCAATGGATTAGGGGTTTTGGATTGCATAGGGTCTTATATATTCTATTGTATTGTAAACAATGGAGATATGATGAATAGAATATTAGAGGTGTGACTCTAAACATGTTGTTGGTTTTCCCGGTTTGGGTTCTAGGGTAAAACTATATGTGTAATGTCTATGTGTGTCATTGTATCTTTTCTACTTTTATTGAGAATATGTTTGCAAATAATTGTACAAGGTTAAAATCTACACTAGACTAGCTACCCAAATTCATGATGATGCAAATTCAATCCAATACTTATAAGTGGTGGGACCAACCATCCCAAATTTAATGAGATGACTCATCCAATCCCATGGTGTCTCACTCTACCCCAAATTTTTGTGACCTTATGACTCAAATTTTGCAAAGACTCCCTAATGTGGATCTCAACAAATTTGATGGATCTGACCCCACAATTTGTGTCACTTATATATAAAATATTTTTTTACTACATGGAATCATAGATGAATTAATGAAACTTCATGTGGTCATCTAAAATTTATATCATGGGCGTTGGAATGGTGGTAATGGCATAAGAACTCCCACAGTGGTTATATTTCTTGGACACAATTTATCTTAGACCTCTATGAACACTTTGAAACTAACACTCATTATTTGGGATGACATGAAGCTTAAAAAATATGGAATAGTCAAAGAATTCATCTCCACTTTTGAGAAACTTTCCATATGCAATGAAGTCATGTATGATACCTTTTTTCCAAGAATTGTTTACCAATGGTCTAAAATAAGAGGTATGTGCATAGGTCTTAATTCCTTTTCCTAATATTTGATTGGAAGACTCTCAAAGAGCTCAAAAATCCCAAAAGGTGGTAAATTATAAAATTAAAAAGACACCCTTTATTCATCATCCTCATCCCACTATTTCACCCCCTATCAATATTGATCCATCCTCTCCACCACTCAAGATCCACATGTTAACATGTGTTGAAATTGCATAGCGCCAACTTAAAGGTATATTCTACAACCGTGACACAAAATATTTTCCTGGGAATAAATGTAAGGAGAAAAACTATTATGGCCATTTTGGAGGATATTTCAGATGATGAAGGTAAAATTATACATCAATGGAATATTCCTCCACGAGTTTATTAAATTCACCCATATACTCCATAGGATGTGAAACAACAAATTTCCATGCATGCCTTGACTAGTATTTATGCTCCCGAAACCCTCAAATTAATTGGATGCATCAAAAATCTCAAATTAATTATGTTAATTGACAGTTATAGAACCTAAAAATTCATTCATTGATGTGCAACCCAAGAAACACTATTCCATCCATGTTGTGAACAAATTCTATATCATAATTATGAATGGAGGTTGCATGAAATCTAGTGGTTTTTGTGAAAATGTTCGGCATCAAATGGGTGTTTATTCCTTGAAAAACCGCATGTTTTCTATTGAAATGGGTGGTTGTGAATTTGTCTTGGGTGTTGAATGGTTAAGGACATTAGCTCCCATCACCATGGATTTCTATGAGTTGTATATGATCTTTTAGCAAGAGCGGTGTCACTTCATTTTCAAAGGAATCACAACTGGTTATCAAGTGATCATCATCTCCCACTATATGGAAAATGTTCTTAAAAGAGGGAATATATGCATTAATTCTCAATTCCATTCCATTCAAGCCTTTGGGACACATTCTCAACCCATTTGTCTTAACATGCAATTAATCTTGGCCAAACACCACTCTGTCTTTGAAACTCCCTAAGGAATACCATCATCTAGTGGTGATCATAATCATTATATTTTTCTCATACTAAATATCCTCCCACCCAATTTATGCCCATATCACCATCCATTTTCAAAAATAAAAACCTTGAAAACATAGTTCAAGAGTTGCTAGTTGATGTCATCATCTGCCCTAGTATTATTCCTTATTCATAATCAGTCATCATGGTCATAAAGAGAAAAGGAACTTGGCGCATGTGTCTTGAATTTTGAGTTCTCAACATAATAACAGTCTAGGATAAGTTCCCCATTCCATTCATTGATGACATTTTGGACGAGCTCAAAGGAACTTAATTCTTCACCACACTTTATCTTTGCTCACGCTATGATCACCAAATTCGCATGAAGGGGGTAGATATTCCAAAAAATGCTTTCCACACTCATGAAGGCCATTATAAGTTCTTGGTAATTCCCTTTGTCCTCTACAATGCACCTTCCACCTTCCAAACTCTCATGAACAAAATATTTCAACCCTTTCTATATCATTTTGTCCTTGTCATTTTGGATTACAACTTGATCTACAGTAAAACCTGGCATGCACATGTCACCCATGCGAATCAAGGCTTACAATTTATTGTTAATGATGACATCTTATTCAAGAGGTATAAATGTACATTGGTGTATTTAAAGTGGAATATTTGGGCCATATTGTTAGTCATGATGGTTTTTGTGTCAATTCGAAAAAAAATTCAAGCAATGGAGGATTAACCCCATCCCAAAAAACTTGAAATTTTAAGCGTTTTTCATGATCTCACTGGTTACTATAGAAAGTTTGTAAGGAACTATGGTTATATTGCAACTCCCCTCATATCCATGCTTAAAACAAATATTTATTTTGAATGATTCTATTGAAAAATATTTCCAGGATTTGAAGAATCCTATGTGTACCAACCCAATACTCGCTCTTTCAGGCTTCACTAAGAACTTTGTATTAAAATGTGATTTCTTCAGTAAATAAATTAAAACACTAATAATGGAAGAGGGATGCCCATTTTCCTTTACCAACAATTAACTTTGTGAGTGAAAATTGGGAAAATCAACTTATGAAAAAGAAATGATGGATATACTATGTGTTGTGTATATCTATTGTCAATATGTATTCAGGAAACATTTCTATATTAAAACAGATCATGGCAACCTAAAATGCTTCATGGGAAAAGTATTTTTTCCCCAAAGCAACAAAATTGGGTCAAAAAATACAATTGTGATATGAGTACGACATAAATTATAAGAAGGGAAAGGATAATCTAGTAGAATATTATCTCTCAAAAGTATGAAGAGGAAATTTCCCTCTTTTCACTCTTCTTCATACTACTAGACTGGTTTAATGATGCCCATAAAGAATAATTAATGTATCCCCATACCTATATCTTAATAGAACAACCTCAAATGGAACCCCTTGAATATATGGGCTACACTTAGAAAAATGAAGAGCTTCACTATAAAGGGTGTCTTTATTTGAGCAAGCAATCAACCCTTAAATCCACACTGTTATCTAAACTCCATCTCTCTCCAACAACAAGTCATTCAAAATTTCATAAAACATATGAAAGGATAAAGAGTTCATATTTTTGGGAAGGAATTAATAAGGACATCCATACCTTTGTGGAATAATATGAACTCTGACAATAATACAAGGGAGAAATGGTGAAACCTCCAAGTGGACTACAACTTTCACCCAATGTGCCAATTGTATGGACTAACATTTCTATAGACTTCATTCTGGGGTTACCCAAATCTAGAAATAAATCCATAATCATGGTTGTGGTTGATCTCATTTCAAATATGCTCATTTTTATTCTCTCCAACACCCTTTTAAGGCCTTTATGGTTTCTCAAGTATTCATGGATGATATATTTAAACCCCATGGTATAACTTAATCTATTGTGACAAACTATGACCCCACTTCACTAGCAATTTCTAGTAAGATTTGGTTCAGCTCCAAGGAACTCAACTGAATCTTAGCATTGCCTATATCCCTTATACTGATGGTCATATTGAAGCTTTTAATAAATTCTTAGAATCATATTTGATTTTATTTACTTTAGAATAACAATCCCAATGGGTTTAATGGTTACCTCTAGTAAAATGGTGATACAATACAACTTATCATGTTGCAACTCAAATGATTCTCTTTGAGGCTACTTATGGCCAACAATCCCCATTATTACTATCCTATTTATCCCAAGTATATAAGGCATAAGAGGTAGCAAAAACCCTCACAAATTGGGATGATATTCTCTAGAATCTGAAGGATAATCTGGCCATGGATTAGAATAGGATGAAACAATGGGATGATCAACATCATTATAAATTCCATTTTGAAGAAGGGGATTAGGTATTCCTTCATATGAAACCTTATAACCATACCTCCCTCAAAGACAACTTCCACCAGAATATTTATCCGAAGTTTTATGTCCCCTATAAGGTCCTCAAACATATTGGGATAGTGCCTTAAAAATTATAACTTCTAAGGAACTATAAAATTCCTCCAATCTTTCATGTCTCCTTCTTAAGAAAGTGGTTGGATCTAATTGTTGTATTCAAACTAGCCTTACAAAACTAGTTGATGAAGGTTCCATTTGGTTGTAGCCATAGGCCATCCTTGAAAAAATAATTTCTTGTCTATGCAATACACTATCTAGAAGGTTCTAATACAATGTGAGGATGCACCATTTGAGGATTCCACATGGGAACAATAGGGATCCCTTATCAATTTCCTCATTTCCAACAGTGAGGAAAACATTTCTTTTTAAGGAGGATGGCATGTTAGGATCCTACCCTAACCCCCTAAGTAGAGATATATAGTTTTATATGTATGGAGTCCATCTATAGTAAATAAGGCCCATGTAATAGTGTGAAAGTAGTAATTGTAAGAAGGACTACTAGAAGGTTCTTCCTACTAGAAAGTTTTTTCTCTAGAATATTCCTAGGTGGTAGATAGAACTATATAAAGAAATATAAGCAATGTAATTAGATGCATTGTGAAGTATATTGTAATCATAGCTCTACTCATTTGGAGGTTTCCCCCTCAAAGAAGGAAGTGAACGTTGTTCTCATCAATAAAAATATAAGTGGTATCCCAATTCTTTTATTGGCTATGGTGGTTATAATCTATCATTTTTGTAATAAATATTGATAAAATCTATTATTTATTCTCTGCATATTCTAATTTACTAATAAATAACACTACACAATAACAACAAAATGTATGATATTACATCATACAAACTTTTCTTACCATTAATTTTTCATTCTTTGTTTAAAAAATAGATTCATCATTTAAAATGGCATATCATATAAGCTCACTTTTCTTAAGATATTTTATGTCTTCTTCCTTTAAAATTTCATTTTCATCATATTTTTCAAATTTTCTCTTTAATTTTTAAAGAAACAAATCACTTGCATTCTTCTACATTTTGTTATTTTTTCACATTTTGCATCATTTTTATTTTTTATTTTTTCCACATACTTTGTTTCCCTTGTAGATAATGTAAATCCCCACAAAATTAACATAATATACTTATATATTTGACAAGAATAATTCCTTGATTTTACTAGAGTAAATAAATGTTATTTCTAAAACCCTAATATAAGAAATGTTAATTTTAATACATTCCAAAACATTACTATAAGTAATATTGGTATTACTAGTAATGCACTTATACATTCCAAAACATTACTATAAGTAATATTGGTATTAGTATTAATGCACTTATTGTATAGATCAATTAACATGTTGGTTCTATTATCAAGGTTAGTAATAAAATTGACAAATAGAACCCTCCAAATGGGATAAAATATTATGCTACCTTTCATTATTATTTTTCCATATAATTGGACTATGAATTTTATTCATATTTTCATTTTACAATGAGAATAGTGTGAATCCATGTAGATGTGTAACAATTTAGTATGAATCAGATGTGTAACAATTTTTATTGAAATGTGTCAATGGAATACTACTATAAACTTTAGGTTAGTTTGAACATTTCGCAAGTCAATGCCTAGCAAGAAATTTATGACTTAGCAAGGATTAATATATCGAGAGACACACCCAGTAGGAAGGTTCCACTCACGGGGGAACCTATTCATCGAACCTTATCACAATGAATCAAGGTGTCATCAAGGATTTGAACCCAGGTGGAGAGAGTGCAACTCCCAACCATCTCGTCAAACCACCTTAACCATTTTACATAGTTTTTTAAATTAAAAACCTCAAAAATGATATAAGCCTTGGAAATTTTGTTATACAATTAAATGGAGATTTGTTGGGAACCATGTTATCTTTCTAATAATATTATTTCCAAAACTTTTTAATTTCATTAAATGTGTTGTTTTTTATTTTAATTATATAAATTTATTCTTTTAATTTTTCATAGAAAACTAATAAGTGACATTAGTCACAATAAATATATTTATATATAAGCATGATGTCAACAATGTAGTTTAGTTTATTGTACATTTTTTTTTATTTTTGTTTAATTTTTTTTATGTGACTAATTAACATTTGGATTTCATTTTATACACATTTATATTTGCAACAAATATGTTTCTTTAAATTACTTAAATTGAAAAGATAGAAATACCCATTTCAAAAAGAAACATCCATGAGTATCTCAAATATTTTTTTTAAGTTTCTTGTTATAGAATTTTTAAGATACTATTTTTTTGTGAATGCTTTCAATAAGAGGGAGAAAAATATTGTGTATATGTTTTAGAAGAAAATAAATTAAAACTATAGTATGAAACAAAAAATGAAAACATTATATGCCATTAGATAGAGGATTCAAAATTAAATTTATAAGCATAAATTTCACTACCTTTCATGGAAGAGATAAACAGATTCATCCCTTATAACTCCATGAAAACCTATGAAACTAGGGAAGGTTTTCTTACTTTTAATCTCCCAATCTAGGATTAGATGTTAATTGAGGATTTATTGTTATGACCCAAGGAGGGCATATATAAGGAGGTTTCACTTGGAGCATCAAATTTTGGCCAGACCTATGGAATTTAATAGAATAGATATCAGAGTACTACAGGTCGAAATTTCAGACTCGGAAGACATAAAATTTTAGAAATACATTAGAAAGAAGGTCGGCGAGAAGGATAGTCTCCAAATCAGGGTTTCAAAGGCATGTTCACTTAAAACGATCATAACTTTTGATTGGAATGTCCGATTGAGCTTATTCAAAATCCATTGGAAAGAGAAAACATAGAATATTATATCGAAATAATGATTATAATTATTTAAGATCATTATACATAATATTCTGAGGTTGTAAGTTGATGGTTAGGATTAGACCTCAATTAATGATCAATGGAAATACCTCAATTTACAAGATATGAAGATAAAGATGAAATCAATACTATGGAATGGTTGAGGATGGAAAGGGAATATGGTCTGAGTCCTTAAAGGGATTTTTTTTTTTTTGGTAAAGCTTTAAAGTGGTGGATGAGTATTGATAATGATACTAAATGGAACATCACATGGGAAGAATTTGAAAACTCTTCTCAAATAAATGGATGAATACAAAAAGGAAGGAGACATATCAAATTATAGAGGATTTAAAAGAAGAAAAAGAATATATCAAGAAGAAAGGTCATGATATATCTAAGATACAATACCTTAATGAATTGCGTGTTAAATAAGTTCAAAAATTAAAAGAGGTAAAGAGTAGTAAAGTGAAGTGGGAAAATGACAAGGAAAGGGAAGAATTGAAAAATAAAGATGAATAAATATGTAGATTATGAAACCATAAAAAAAAACTATTGGATGAGGTTAATATATTGAAAGAAGAAAAGAATAATTATCAAAATCAATAATAAACAAGGATGTTGGGTGAAGAATCTACCAAAAGTCTTGAAGAGAAAATTTCTAAGAAGGTTGAGGAATCTCTAAATATTGATGAAGTAAAATCAGAAATGCAATACAAAATTAAAGAAGGACATCATAATTTGATATATGGGGTCGCATTGTAGCTTAAAAAGGAGAAAGGCAACAAAATTCAAGAAGTTCATCAAAAGACGCTTGAAGAAGTTGAACTTAATATAGAGAATGTACATGTTAAATATGATGGTATTATCTCCAAGGCAAGGGAAATCAAAGACCAAGAAACAAGGATAGAGGATTCCATTTTCACCAAAAATAATATAGATGAAATGCATGTGCAAAGTGAAGGAAAATCATCAAATGTGAAACCATATCGACACCATCATTACCAAGAAATATTTCAAGGAAGACAAGAAGGTCAATATCAATATTATCAAGGAATAAGATGGAATACTTGTCAATATTCATTGAAAAAGGCATCGCAAAATCACCCTTCAACAATCTTTTGTGAGAGGCCAACAACCACTACAAACTGGAGAAGTTACAACAACAATACATGGAATCAAAGGAAAGAAAATTATGCAACAACTAGCCACCAAGGATTATGACTTAAAAGAATTGATTTTGGATGGATGGATCATCATCAATGGAATGAAGAAAATAGGAACATAAGAAAATCATATTACTTGGTTATATCACATGTGAAGAATTTAATTGCAAAGCTTTGAGGAAAAAGGTTTTTGAAGGAGGGTATTATTTTATGAGCAAAGGGGGGCATATATGGGGTTGAATGTATATGATATGACCCAAATGGGAGGTATATATATGGCTAAATGTACTTGTAATGTGTAAATATATATGTAATAGGGTCGTCCTAGCAGTAAAGGGGACTCATGTGTAGTGTGTGAATAGGTGTATATAGAGATCATTTATTGAATTTTAGGTGTTGTCCACAAGAGTGGATAACATAAGTGATGAAAAATTATTGGAAGATTACATGGCTGGATTAAAAGAAGACATTAAACATGAGATTTTCTTAAAACATCCTAAAACTATTATGGAAGATATGCAATTTTCTCGTCATATTCAAGACAAGGATAGGGCTACACACAAGTATACCACTAGAACATATATTGTAAGTAAATATCAATTTGGGGTTCATAGGGAAACCCTACCTCGACCTACTCGAATATTATAGAAGGAAATGGAGGAAAGAAGAGAAAAATGACTATTCTTTGGTTGTAATAGAAAATGTTCAAAAGAGCATAAATGTCAAGAAACAATATTGTTGACCTTGGAGAATAATGTTGAAGAGGAAATGGAGGCATCTGTACAAATGGATAAGGAATAAATTAAGAGAAGGAAAAGGATGTACAAATTATTCACAACATTGGCATGTGTGAAATATATGTTCATGCAATGGAAGGTTTGTCATCACCTCAAACCCTTAAGATTGTAGGATACATTAAGAAAAAAAAGATCATAGTGCTTATTCACTCAAGTAGTATGCATAAATTCATTGATAAAATCTTAGCAGAGAGACTCAATTGTTTTTTCTATCAAGTGAGTAATTTTCTAGTTTTGGTTGCTAATGGGGGGAGTATCTGTTGTGTAGGAAAATGTCACAACATTAAACTTAGTATGGGAGAATATAACTTACAAATCACAATGTATGTCATTCCCATTGGAGGAGTAGATGTTTTTTTGGGGATTCAATGGTTGAGAACATTAGGTACAAACTCTACAAACTATAGGGAATTATTCGTGAGATTTGAATTGGAAGGAATTCAATATGAACTGAAAGGGTTAAAATATACACCTTCTTGGGTCATTATCTCTCATAGAATGGAAAATATCATAAAAATGGGTACTAGGGGAGTTGTAGTTAGAATTTATTTTATGGAAGTAAAGTGGGAATATGAAAATATTCCAAAGGAACTAAAATTCACCTTGTGACGCAACCTGCCCCTCAAACGAGCGGTCGCACCACCAGGACCTTCACAAACCCAACAGCCCGAAGAGTCAATGCTCTTCCAACTCCCTCGGGAGCTATTCACCCACAGTCTTCTCGGCAATGGCCCCTTCGCGTATCGAGATATCGGATGTCACGATATCGTGAGGCTCGTGGCACAGTTCGCAGGTAGACAAACGTCGAAACCCCGATCTCCGATGGTTAACGGTCAACCTCGGCGTATCGCTACTCGCGATGCCGAGCCCTTGTACCTCAAATCCCCGAGTACCGAGGTGCCGATGCCACGTGCTATACTCCACGCAACCTCCGTGGGACCCGTCGCAACTCGGGACCTCGCTATCTCTCCGTGATCCCTTCGACTTCGAAAACGCCGAAATGCCGAGTCTCAACTCTCCTGGATCTCATGCCACCTGTCTTCCGGGGATCAACAGATCTGATCAAATCGGGGAATCGCGCTTCGCGATTTCGACGTGCATGTGCTTCCAGCACTCGCCAACCCCGATTCGCCGATATGCGATGGCAAATGTTCTCCCTGTACAAGAGGGTGAACCTCCTCGCTCCTTCTTCTAGATCAAATGATCCGCGGGACTTCGTGAGTTTGCACGACGATTCAAGTCGTCGATTCTCTCCCTCTATGAAGAGATCTCTGCTCCTCCACCTTCATCCTGTGCAGCCTCCACTGGGGTCGATTCCACAGCGAATCAAAGGAACTATCCCTCCTGAGATTTTATCAACTCAGACTCCTTCAAGGATTCCCCGAACACACTCCCTGTGCTCAGTCTAAAATCACCTCCAAAAGTGATGAAGTTTTCTGGCCCTTGCGCTTTCACGCTCGCAACAGCTTCGACCTCCCCTTCTCAGACTTGCTACTGAGACTCCACCTCGACCTGCACTCACCTGCACGGCTCGAATAACTCGACTCAACTCTGAACAAAGTGAGAACAAGAGTTCACTGCTTAGCCTCCTTGACGCACTCGATGCGGAGGAATTCAACTGCACTCTATGCAGGAATCTCCTAGCCTAAACAGAGAAACAATTGAAACTCATTCCTTCATTCTCTTAGGTTTCGAACCTGATATGCAATCACATAAGTAGCATATAATAGATAAGCGTAGAAAGAAGCAAACATGCAAAGACACAATATCAACAACACACAGAGATCAAACACGTCCCTGGAATTGAATCAGGGCTCTTCCTATTAATTCAATTTCTGTACATGGAGGTTTCTTCACAACTCTCTGCTCTGCTCTCTGCTCACTCCCTATGCTAATGCTAAGTGAATTGGGTATGTTACAATGATACAAGGGAGGGTGTCTATACTCCATTTTCCCTCTCGAAAGCTAAAACTGTCTAATCTACAGTTAATTCTTATCTAACAGCATTAAAACTAAATAAATGCCTCATCTACCTAAGGACGAGATATTATCCGCTCAAGGTCCGTACAAGTGCACTTCATCACATCAAAACATTAATGTTTGGCGCAGCCATATATTATAATGGTTCAAAATTTGAATGCTAGTGCTTTCCAACTGTTCCTTTGCCTCCAGGCACTGGATCGCTTGATAGTTGAGCGATGCTCCTGCATCATACTCCTCGGCTCAAAAGATTTCATGGGCTCCTGCTCATGAGCTCCTGTATAGGCTGCCCATGTTTTTGTATCTCTGCCTCTGTCTCCCAGCTGGCATCCTCCACTGGGTGGTTCTTCCACTTCACCAGGTATTCAAAATACTGTTTCCTCCTGGTCTTCTTGCCTGCTCGTTTGTCCAGTATGCACTCCATCTGAGGCTTTTGTGCAACTGGAAATTGCTTCTGCCACTGGACCACTGGTTCCTCAGTTCCAGTGTCTGCTTCATCAGTTTTATACGGGTATAAATCCGAAACGTTGAAAATCGGAGATATCCCGATGCCCTCCGGCAACTCAAGCTCATATGCATTCTCGCCAAATTTCCTCAGAATTTTGCATGGCCTGATTTTCTTCATCTTGAGCTTGTTGTATGTTCCCCGCGGGAACCTTTCCTTCCTCAGGTGCACCAGAACCATGTCTCCAACTTCAAACTGAAGCTGCTTCTTCCTCTGATCGGCTCTGCGCTTATACTCCTGGTTCGTCTTCTGCAACCGCTGCTTCACCTCCGTGTGAAGTTCCTGCATCGCCTCAGCGAACTCCTCAGCTCTCGCGCTGCTGGTTTCAGCCTGTTCTGACTCCCTGAGCTCAGACACTCCTCTCGGCTACGTCCCATACAAAATCTGGAATGGGCTCTTACCTGTACTTCGATTCACCAAATCGTTGTACGCGAACTCTGCCTGTGGTAGGATCTGATCCCAACTGTTGTGATGCTCTGTCACTAGGCTCCTCAACAGATCCCCTAAGATTATGTTGATTACTTCCGTCTGTCCATATGTCTGCGGATGGTAAGCAGAACTGAATGCCAAGTCATTCCCCAGCTTCTTCCATAGCATCCTCCAAAAATGACCTATGAACTTGGTATCTCGATCTGAGACTATGCTCCTGGGCAATCCATGCAATTGCACGATCTCTTTGAAAAATAAATTCGCGATGTGGGTTTCATCGCTCGTCTTATGGCACGGAATAAAATGCGCCATCTTCGAGAACCTGTCCACCACAACAAAAATGGAATCCATGCCTCTCTGCGTCCTCGGTAAACCCAACACGAAATCCATACTAATGGCTTCCCATGGCCTCTCAGGTATGGGCAACGGATGATAGAACCCTGTGTTCTGTCTTCGGCCCTTTGCGTGTTGACATACTCTGCACCTGTCAACAAACCTCTTCACATCTGCACACATGCCTGGCCAAAAATACGATTCGCTCAGCTTGGCGAATGTTTTTTCATGCCCAAAATGACCTGCTAAGCCCCCGCTGTGCTTCTCCTTTACCAAATTCTCTCTCATAGAGAAATCTGGAATACACAGTTGATTGCCCCAAAATAGCAATCCATCCTGAATCAGGTAGTCAACCCACGGACTCCTATCTCTGAGAATTGGATTCTCGGCTGCTTCGTATGCCTCGCCAAAGTCAGCATCACCTGCATACATATCCTTCATATTTTCAAAACCCAAGGTTTTGACCCTGAACTCCTGCAGCACCAGACATTTTCTACTTAAGGCGTCAGCTACCTTGTTTTTAGTCCCCGAAATGTGCTTGATCACGAACGTGAAGTTCTGCAGATATTCTACCCATTTCGCATGCTTT
>JASDQU010104211.1:14773-26304 GCA_032191745.1 Picea mariana | reverse complement strand
GCTCCAATTTCTCCACCATCTCGGTCGAAACGAGATTATCGGTGCTCCCGCTGTCTATTATGACTTTGCACTTCCTGTCCTTGGCTGTACAAGCCATTCTGAACAGTCTTCTCCGCTGCACTGAGATGTCCACCTACTTTTCGGGTTTCAAAAGGATTTTATGCATTCCCAGTGACCTTCCGCTGTCCACATCCTCGCTCTCAACATCACGCCTCTGCTGCGCCTCAGCGATGTGAGCTTCACTCCTGTCCATATTCCTCTCTGGACATTCAACGGCTTTATGACCGTCTTTACCACACGTGAAACATGTGATAACTCATCCTCGACCTCTTCCTCTACCTCGGGTACGAGGAAACGTATTTGCATCAGCATATCCTCCTTGCTAATCATCTTGCCGCCTCCTTGGCTCAGTATTTTGTTGCCTTTGCTGTGAGGTTCCACCTCTCTCAGCTTTACCCTGAGGTTTCTTCCAATCCTCCTTGGGCTTCTGTGTTCACTCTTGGGCAACAGCTTTTCCTCGTGGCTGGCTCCTACCTCGCCCTCGCTGAACTTGCTTGCGGCTCAACTTTTCTTCTGCTTTCAGAGCCATCTGATACACATCCTCAACTGTGCGGATGGTCAGCATGCTCATCTCATCCTGAATGTCATACCTGAGACCATTCAGGTATCTCGCCACCTTTTCGTCATCACTTTCCCGATGACCAGCTCGGATGTTGAGCCTGTAGAATTCCTCGGTGTATTCCTTCACCGACATCAACTTCTGTCTCAGGTTCTGCATGCGCCTGAACAGAGTGATCTGGTAGTCTCTCGGAATAAACTTCGCCTTCATCTTGGTGATCATCCGATCCCAACTTTTGATCTTCTGTTTGCCTTTGGAACGCCTGTTCACCTGCAGCTCGTCCCACCATAAGGCTGCATGTCCCTTCAGCTTCGTGACGACATGCCTTACCTTCTTGTCCTCTTCGATGTCCTCATAATAGAAGTAGGTGTCGAGTGCTCGGATCCAATCCAACAACTCTTCAGCATTTAGACTCCCCTCATAAGTCGGGATGTCCATTTTGGTCTTCGAGCTCATCCTCGACATGGCTCTGATCAACCTTTCTGTCGAGGCATCTTCTGCTGAGACTTCTTCTTCAGCGTGTCCAGCTTCCTCTTCGACCTCGGAATCGCTGAACTCTACTGCACCAGTTCCTCGCCTCTGTGCAGTCTCCATCTCCTCGAGTCTCACTCGGAGATCTCGCATCTAGCGCTCCATTTCAGCATTGCCCGCTGGCCTACCCCTTCTTCGCGCATCCCTGTCTTCCCGATCAGGTAACTGCCTCTCTCTTCTGAGCGGCATTTTTCCTCTGCTTCTCTCTACTACCTGAACAAAGAGAATTCAATCCCTGCTCTGATACCACTCTGACGCAAGTCGTGTGTATCAGAGTGCTCCTCTTTCCTCCTGTCGCCTGAAATACGCAGACAAGCTCCAGGCTCTGATACCACTCTGACGCAACCTGCCCCTCAAACGAGCGATCGCACCACCAGGACCTTCACAAACCCAACGGCCTGAAGAGTCAATGCTCTTCCAACTCCCTCGGGAGCTATTCACCCACAGTCTTCTCGGCAATGGCCCCTTCGCGTATCGGGAGATCGGATCTCGCGATATCGCGAGGCTCGTGGCACAATCCGCGGGTAGACAAATGCCGAAACCCTGATCTCCGATGGTCAACGGTCAACCTCGAGGTATCGCTACTCGCGATGCTGAGCCCTTGTACCTCAAATCCCCGAGTACCGATNCGACGCAACCTTTGTGGGACCCGTCGCGACTCGGGACCTCGCTATCTCTCCGTGCTCCCTTCGACTTCGAAAACACCGAAATGCCGAGTCTCAACTCTCCTGGATCTCGTGCCACCTGTCTTCCGGGGATCAACGGCTCTGATCAAATCGGGGAATCGCGCTTCGCGATTTCGACGTGCATGTGCTTCCAGCACTCGCCAACCCTGATTCGCCGATATGCGATGGCAAATGTTCTCCCTGTATGAGAGGGTGAACCTCCTCGCTCCTTCTTCTAGATCCAACGATCCGCAGGACTTCACGAGTCTGCACGATGATTCAAGTCGTCGATTCTCTCCCTCTATGAAGAGATCTCTGCTCTGCCACCTTCATCCTGTGCAGCCTCCACTGGGGTCGATTCCACAGCGAATCAAAGGAACTATCCCTCCTGAGCTTTTATCAACTCGGACTCCTTCAAGGATTCCCTGAACACACTCCCTGTGCTCAGTCTTCAATCACCTCCAAAAGTGATGAAGTTTTTTGGCCCTTGCGCTTTCACGCTCGCAATAGCTTCGACCTCCCCTTCTCAGACTTGCTACTGAGACTCCACCTCGACCTGCACTTACCTGCACATCTCGAATAACTCGACCCAACTCTGAACAAAGTGAGAACAAGAGTTCACTACTTAGCCTCCTCGACGCACTCGATGCAGAGGAATTCAACTACACTCTATGCAGGAATCTCCTGGCCTAAACAGAGAAACAATTGAAACTCATTCCTTCATTCTCTCAGGTTTCGAACCTGATATGCAATCACATAAGCAGCATATAACAAATAAGCGTAGAAAGAAGAAAACATGCAAAGACACAATATCAACAACACACAGAGATCAAACACGTCCATGGAATTGAATCAGGGCTCTTCCTATTAATTCAATTTCTGTACATGGAGGTTTCTTCACAACTCTCTGCTCTGCTCTCTGCTTGCTCCCTATGCTAATGCTGAGTGAATTGGGTATGTTACAATGATACAAGGGAGGGTGTCTATACTCCTTTTTCCCTCTCGAAAGATAAAACTGTCTAATCTACAGTTAATTCTTATCTAACAACATTAAAACTAAATAAATGCCTCATCTACCTAAGGACGAGAGCTTATCCGCTCAAGGTCCGTACAAGTGCGCTTCATCACATCAAAACATTAATGTTTGGCGCAGCCATATGTTATAATGGTTCAAAGTTTGAATGCTGGCGCTTTCCAGCTGTTCCTTTGCCTTCACGCGCTGGCTCGCTTGATAGTTGAGTGATGCTCCTGCATCACCTTGGAAAAGAACCATAGGGTATTCCAAGAAATTCCTAAAGGGATATCTCCATCAAGAGATCGTGAACATCAAATTAAACTAATACCTAGAAGTACTCCTACTAAAATGCCTCATATATATCCTCCTCAACAAAAGGGGGTGATTAAGAAAATGGTACAAGCCATGATGGATTTAGATATATTCAACCAATCATGAGTTTATTTTCAACTCTGTATTCATGGTGAGAAAAAAAAAGATAATTCTTGGAGGATGTATCTCGATTATAGATATTTAAACAAAATCACCATCAAGGATAAATTCCCTATTCCAAATATTGATGAGCTATTAGATGAGCTTCATGGATTGGCTTACAAATTTAGACCTTAAATCAGGATACCACCAAATAATATTAAGAAAAGAAGACATTCCCAAAACATCTTTTAGAACACATGAAGGGCACTATGATTTCTTGGTAATGCCTTTTGGGTTGACTAATGTTCCTTGTACTTTTCAAAGCATTATGAAAAAAGAAATTCAATCCCAAATTATAATGTTTGTGTTGGTTTTATTTGATGATATACTTATCTATAGAACATCATGGGAAGACAACATTAAACATGTGGATAAAGTCCTACAAATTCTAGAGAACAATCAATTGTTTTTAAGAAGATCCAAATGTGATTTTGAGAAACAAGAAGTAGACTATTTGGGTCATATTGTTTCAAGGGAAGGGGTTAAGGTGGACACTGAAAAGATTCAATCAATTATAAAATGTCATATTCCCAAGAAGATCACGATTCTTATTATTTTTAGGTATTACAAGGTATTATAAAAAAATTGTTAATAATTTTTCACAATTTGTAGGTCCACTCACATCTTAAAGGATGCCATGTCTTATACACTAGTATTGGCAACACTTGATTTTGGTAAAACATTCATAATTGAATGTGGTGCCTTGGGATAAGGAATTGGAGAAGTAATGGCACAATAAGGGATACTGTTGGCCTTTGAAAGTAAACAAGTCAAGGGAAATGTATTGGTGAAATATACATATGAAAATTAAATGGAAACAATTTTACATGTAATAAAAAAATGGTGACAATATCTGACTGGTAGGCGTTTTAAAGTCGAGACATACCATGATATCCTAAAGTACTTTTTGGGTCAAAGATTGCCATTGGAAGAGAAACAAAAATGGGTATAAAAAATTAAAGGGTTTGATTTTAAAATAATATACAAAACGGGGGAGGAGAATGTGGTAGCATATACCCTTTCCAGAATAGAAGAATCATTGAGTTTATATTTTGTTACATATTCCATTCGTGTATATTTGGAAGAATCTCACCAAGAATGGAAAAATGAGAATAGTACTAGACAAAAAATACAATGTTAAAAAGAAGGGATGAACTCTATGGAACAATGGGAGTGGAAGTGAGATATACTTCGGTACAAAGGAAGAATATTTGTATTCCCTCAATCAAAGTTCAAGAATAAAATATTAAGGGAGTCTCATGACTCTCTGATGGAAGGACATTCAGGGTTCCTTAAAACATATCAAAGGATCAACAAATATTTTGGGGGGAAGGAATAAAGAAAGATGCTTAGAATTTTGTGAGAGAATTTTAGATTTTCCAAAGAAATAAAAGACAAACTGAAAAATATGTAGGTTTAATTCAACCTTTACACATACCTAACCAAATATGGGAAGATATATCAATGGATTTCATTACAGGTTTATCGAAATCAATAGGTAAGGATTCTATTTTTGTGGTAATTAATGGACTCACAAAATATGCAATTTTTTGTGGAATTCAAAGTACATATACGGAAAGTCAAGTGGAAGAAGTGTTTATGAAGTAAATTCATGGACATCATGGATTTCCTAAAGTAATAGTAAGTGATAGAAATCCAAAATTCACGGGAAAAATTTCGAAATAATTATGGAAGATGAGTTGAACAACACTAGCTATGAGTTTAACATATCATCCACAAACATATGGTCAAACAAAAATAGTTAACAAGTGTTTAGAGGGTAACATAAATTTATGTTATTCAAACAATCAATATCAATGGGTGGCGTAGCTTCCTCTAGTAGAATGGTGGTATAGTATCACCTATCATACATATACTAAGATGTCCCCATTTGAATCCCTTTATGCTAATCTAGCTTCTAGTCTCTTCCACGTTTTGTAGGACCATTCCAAAGTAAAATAAATAGAGTTACACATGGATAAGACTAAAGACAACTTGACAATTCTTAAGTGAAACCTTCAACTGGCACAAAATGGGATGCAAAAGCAAGAAAATTAGCATTGTAGTGAAAGACAATTTGAGGAGAGTGATTGGGCATTTTTGAGACTACAAACTTATAAGAAATATACTCTAAAATAGAAGAAGAATTGGAAATTATCTCCAAAATATTATGGACCCTACAAGTTTATTCACAAGATTAGATAAGTGGCATATAAGTTATATTTTCCTTGTTTTCACATTCATAATGTTTTTCATGTATCTTGCCTAAAAATGGTTTTGGCACAAACTATTCCAATGCAGAAAAAACTTCCAGAATCAGATGAAGGAAGTTGATTCTTGCACCAGAAAAGGTTATATATTTGTGTTCCATATCTCTTCAGAGTATAACCATTATGGAGTACCTAATCAAGTGGAAAAATATGCCTCGAGAAGAATCTACATGGAAAAATGAGAAGTTCATAAAGAAACACCCTCAGTTAAAATCTTTGAGGGATTCAAAGCTTTTTTTAAAGGAGGGGCTATGTTAAGGATCCTAAGGCCCTACGTTAAGTACCTAACAATCATTTATTATTCATTTATTACTTATGGTTAGTTTGGATTAATTGTAGGTTTCATCATGATCACTTTATATCCTATTTATAATAAAGGGGATTCATTAGTATTGGCATCTTATCTTGTGCATTGGATTTATTGTAAAAGGAGGTTTCCCCCTCTAAATGGATTATTTTTCATTCACTATTTTTTATTTTGGTTCATAAGAGGATCTATGTACCTATATTCGACCATGTTTACTTCCATTGGGATCCATGTCATTTTTATTTGGATCTGTGTAACCACATTGGGATTTGTAACTACACAATGGACAATGATGAATATGCAACATCATCGTAGAGGTGTCCACATTAGCACTTTGTACACTTGTCAGCATATGGATCATGCATGAGACACACAGAAATGTATTATTTGGAACGTGTGAAAGTCCTTATAGAAGGATAGACTTTATCTCTCCTCCCTTACACATGCTTCTAGAACCTTCTAGAAGGGACACACCTCATATTTACTTTTGCTCACTAATGTGAAGGGTTTGTTACATGATTTTGGGAGTTAGTTGGTGAGGTTCCCTACGTCTTGGTCCTTTTTATTTATTTCTAGAAGGTTGTTAGCTCAATTAAAGGAAGGGTGCACTTGTCTCTCTCCTCCATGCACCACACAAGTGGAGTTACTTAATATTTTCTCACTTTTTGGAGGGAGCCCTATGTTTGAGGAATTTCTTGTAACCAATTGTGGTTTTATCACATGTTTTTCACTTAGTACATAGTATGGGCATGGTATGGGCTCATGGTTTTAACTCAACATGTGGAATGAGCTCATTATTTCAATCTAGCTCATGGTTTTTATTGTAATGTATTGAGGGAGGACTTTATCTATATAAGGAGGGAACCTCCCTCACTTTTTCTGTAATTTTTAAACCTGTGAATTAAAGAAATGAATGCATATTCTTAACCAAAACATAAATTAATCAATGGTTCATACACATAGTACACAGAGATTTACGATGGAAACCCTTAACCGGGAGAAAACCAACCTTCCTTGGTGTCGCACCTTTCAACTCTTCATTGTATTAATTTCACCATTCAAAATAAAATACATACAATATTTTATGTATTTTGTAGCTACCAAAACCCTAATCTCTTAATTCGGGATTAATTTAGGAAACTACTAAAAATAGAAAAATATTCTCAAATAGTAAAAAATGCCCCAAAGAAAACTTTTGGGGCGCTTCCCCGAACGCTGTGTGTAACTAGGGGGGGAAAACCTGCCCCCCTTGGGACCCCCCAAAAAATCTCCCAGTGCACATGACACAAAGGGCGAAGGAAGTTGGGATCTCTAGACACAGTTGTCGAATCTGACGAGCCCACACAAACACATGCAAAGAATATAACACATACCCAACATTTTCCCACTTGTTGTTTTCTTTGCATACAAGGGTTCACATAATTACATAGTCAACAATCCAAGGAAACAATGCCAAGTGTTCCTCTACACCAGGAGAACTTTTGTTTTCTCACATAGTTTGTCAATACATTTTCAATTGATCTAGATTTAGGAGCGGAACGAACTGATTAACAGACTGAATACAATAAACATAGAGATATGAAGAACAAGATAGATATCCAGTGAACAATATCTTCTATTGAATAAATGAAACAGGACGAAACTGTAAAACTGCAGAACTAAAAAAATTGCTTGAATGGTGGAACTTATCTTTGAGAAGCGATGTGGCTTATACGTGCATTTGTCTTATCAGAATGATTACAATGAGGCTCCAGAGGCCTTTTTGATATTACTCATGAATTCTAAAACCCTATACATCAAAAAACCTAACCCTAGGAGGTGAAATTAGAAAAGTCATATGGGCTCCTATCGATAAGTTGGTACCTCAACTTCCCGGGGTTGTAACTTTTGCATACGAGCTCCATTTTAGGCACGTGATAGCCCATTGGAAAGGTATTTAAGAGAAATATACATTACATCATCACTCTAACTCTGTCTATATTTTTACTTTGGCGATCCAAAAAAACATTGTTTATGGCTAGAAAACGACCCTGGAAGTACAACAAGATGTGTTGACATGAAAACATACAAAATAAGTCAATTGGATTAGGTGAGAGGCCACCAGTATCCACCTGGAATATGTGTAGGGCTTCAGAAAACCCTAGAAGTGTAGAACCCACAATTACAAAGAAGTACAAATGAACATGTTGAACTAAAAATGGACAAGAGAAGCCCGTTGGAATAGGTGGTGGCCACCAATATTCACCTGGATCAACAACATTATTCAAAGTGTCAACCTTTTCCAACAACACCTTATTTTATTAAACCATGTCTCTCACAAAGTGATACTAAACATCAGTATGCTTTGTCTTCGAATGATAAGCAAGTTTCTTTGCCAGGAATATTGCACTCTGACTATCACAATCTAATCTCACTACTTGTTGTACCAAACCAATACCTGAACACAATAATTGTAACCATATTTTTTCATTGCTTTCATGAGTGGATTGCATGTATTCAGCTTATATAGTTGAGAGTCCCACTAGAGCCTATTGTTTTCTCATCCAAATGATTACTCCTCCAAATAGGTTAAACACATACCCACTTGTAGATCTTTTGTGATCCATATTTTCAGCCCAATTTGCACCAACAAACCCATGTATGTCCAACAATCTGTCCAATCCTAGTCATCCTTGGTATCACAATCCATAACTGGTAGTGCCACGCAAATACCTAAAGACCCTCTTTATTGTTGTCTAATGCTCCTTCCCTGGTTTTGACATATACTTTCTCAAAAATCCCACTGCATGTGTAATGTATGTTCTAGTACATACCATTGCATACATCAAACTGCTAACTACACTGGCATACGGAACATGGGACATGTCCTCTTCTTCTTCCTGTGTCTTGGGACATTGATCTATAGATAAATTTACACTTATAGGAATAGGAACCTTGATCGATTTAATAACATGCATATTAAACTTTTGCATTATCGTCTCAACATATTTTCTCTGATTCAACCAAAGTTTTCTGCTTGCATGATCTCTTTTAATCTCCATTCCCAGAATGAAGTTTGCAGCACCGATATCCTTCATGTCAAGTTTGGAGGATAGTTGCGATGTCACCTCCTTGATAACATCCATGGTATTTCCTACCAACAACATGTCATCAACATACAACACTACATAATTGAAGTTATTACCAACCTGCTTGGAATATACATAGTGATCATCCCTGCTTCTCACAAATCCCAATCCAAGGATGTATGTGTCAAAGTTTTGGTACCACATCCTACGTGATTTATTCAGACCATATAATGCCTTCTTTAGCTTACAGACCAACTCTTTCTTTCCCTTCACTATAAATCCTTTTGGTTTCTTCATGTATATTTCTTCTTCCAGATCCCCATGTAGGAATGTTGTATTCACATCCATCTATTCCACTTCAAGATCAAAAGCAACAAGAAATAATAAAATAAATCTAATAGAAGCTAGCTTGGCAGGAGGAGAAAAAATATCACCAAAGTCAATTCACTCTACCTGGGAAACACCTTTTGCTACTAACCGAGCTTTGTATTTCTCCACTTTTCCTTCTGCATTAAACTTCTTCTTAAACAACCATTTGTTATCAACAAATTTTCTTCTAGTTGAAAACTCAACTAGATCCCATGCCTCATTCTTATCCAAGGCATACATTTATTCAATCATGGCCTTCTTTTAGAGTCCACTATCCTCTGAATTCACTGCTTCCCTGACAATTTCGGGATCATCATTAGTAATAGATAAAGAAAAATTAGAACGAAAATTAGGTGGACTATACCTTTATGGTTTCCTTCTTTCCCTCATTGATCTCCTCAATACTCAGGTATGAGGTTCTTCTTCTTCTCCTTCATATTATTTAGTTGATTCATATTTTTCATCATACAACTCAAGATCTATTTTCTTAGTTTCTTCTTGCCTTGGTAGGAATTCATGTTTGGTAACATCTTTAACCTCTCTAAAAACAACATCCTGATTGTAAACAGTCTTCTTAGTTTTTGTGTTCCAAATCTTGTAACCTTTCACACCATATTTATAACCAGTAAAGATACAATTTTTAGCTTTATTATCGAGATTACTCCTATGTTCCTTTGGAACATGTACATAAGAATCACAACCAAACACTCTAAGATGTTCAAGAGAGGGTTTCTTACCAGTCCATACCTAGTGTGGATTTTTATCATCCAACGCTGATGAGGGTGATCGATTGACCAGGTAACATGTTGTACCCACTGACTATGCCTAGAATTCATGTCCTAACTTGGCACCATTAAGCATGCTCCTTGCTTTTTACATCAGTGTCATGTTCATCGTTTCTGCAACTCCATTTTGCTGAGGTGTGTATGGAGTAGTCTTCTGCCTTGCTATACCACACTTCTTATAGAATTCTTAGAATTCAGTTCCGCAGAATTCTCCACCATTATTTGTCCTCAATACCTTTATTTTATTCTTTGTCTGATTTTCTACCAGAGATTTAAACTCTTTAAATTGAGCAAATACCTCAGATTTCCTTCTAAGAAAATAAATCCATGTGTTCCTTGAGAAATCATCTATGAATGAAACATAATACAGAGATTTACCTAGTGATGGAACAAGCACAGGTCCAAACACATCATTGTGTATCAAGTCTAAGATCCCCTTTTCTCTTGTAACACCAGATGGGAATCTTACTCGATTTTGTTTACCATATATGCAATTTTCATAGAAATCAAAATCCAGAGTGCAATTAGACATACCTTCAACCATACCTTTACTGTGTAGTGATCGAAGGACCTTTTCTCCAATATGCCCCAGTCTTTGATGTCACATCATTATATTCTTTCTAGGGACAATATTGGTCTTGTATTCTTTATTTTTCTTCTCAGAGACAACAAAACTGTTACACCCATTAGTATAAGTTCTTCCCAACAACTTGTACAAATTTCCACATCGAACTCCCATCATCAACACCATAGCTCCTCGTACCATCTTGCAAGTTCCCTTTCCCAATATAGTATCCACACCTGCATCATCCAACTTTCTTACAGATATTAGGCTCCTGACTAGTTTTTGAATGTGCAAAACCCTAGGGAGAGTTCTAATCCTTCCATCTTTTAGCAACAACTTAACCCTTCCACGTCCCATGATTTTGGTTGTCGAGTCATCTCCTAGAAATACATTACCACCATCATATCTTTCATATTCAAAGAACCACTCCCTGTGAGGAGTCATATGATATGACACACCTGAGTTGATCAACCATACACCATGGTCTGCATGTGTACATGTAGATGCCATGTAAACATCACCTCCTTCTTCTGTGGAGGTTTTCACCTCTCTGGAAGAGGCATTATCAGATCCCTTTGGTTTATCAACCTTATTAGACTTGCAATATTTCTAATAATGTCATGATTTACCACACTTCCAACATTTTCTCAAAGATTTTCCTGGAGACTTAGATATACCTATAGATTTAGATCTCCCCCCGAAGACTTACCATGATTCCAGTCTTGGGTACGACCTCTTACAAATAAAGAATCTATGCTCTGACCATCCATGTTTTTCCACCTCATATCTTCAGGTAACAAGGATTCAACTACATCCTCATACTTCAATGTATATTGAGTGGTACTACCAATTGCTACAACCAG
>JASDQU010104211.1:3073-14723 GCA_032191745.1 Picea mariana | reverse complement strand
TTACTGTGTAGTGATCGAAGGACCTTTTCTCCAATATGCCCCAGTCTTTGATGTCACATCATTGTCTTCTTTCTAGGGACAATATTGGTCTTGTCTTCTTTATTTTTCTTCTTAGAGACAACAAAACTGTTACACCCATTAGTATAAGTGCTTCCCAATAACTTGTACAAAGTTCCACATCGAACTCCCATCATCAACACCATTGCTCCTCGTACCATCTTGTAAGTTCCCTTTCCCAATACAATATCCACACCTGCATCATCCAACTTTCTTACAGATATTAGGCTCCTGGCTAGTTTTAGAATGTGCAGAACCCTAGGGAGAGTTCTAATCCTTCCATCTTTTAGCAACAACTTAACCCTTCCACGTCCCATGATTTTGGTTGTCGAGTCATCTCCTAGGAATACATTACCACCATCGTATCTTTCATATTCAGAGAACCACTCCCTATGAAGAGTCATATGATATGACACACCTGAGTCGATCAACCATACACCATGGTTTGCATGTGTACTTGTAGATGCCATGTAAACATCACCTCCTTCTTCTGTGGAGGTTTTCGCCTCTCTGGAAGAGCCATTATCTGATCCCTTTGGTTTATCAACCTTATTAGACTTTCAATATTTCTAATAATGTCGTGATTTACCACACTTCCTACATTTCCTCAAATATTTTCCTGGAGACTTAGATATACCTATAGATTTGGATCTCCCCCCGAAGACTTACCATGATTCCAGTCTTGGGTACGACCTCTTACAAATAAAGAATCTATGCTCTGACCATCCATGTTTTTCCACCTCATATCTTCAGGTAACAAGGATTCAACTACATCCTCATACTTCAATGTATATTGAGTGGTACTACCAATTGCTACAACCAGATTATCCCAAGAGTCTGGCAAAGAACATAAAAAAGTAATACACTTATCTTCTTCTACAATCGTAATATTAACAGAGACAAGTTGATTGACCAAAGTATTGAAGGCATTTAGATGTTCCATCACAGAATCTCCATTTTCCATCCTAAGATGATACAACTTCTTTCGAAGAAACAACTTGTTTACTAGGGACTTTGATTAATACAAATTCCCTAACTTATCCCATAGGTCCTTGGCTGTATATTCTCCCAAGACATTCAACAACATTGAATCTGACAGGTAGAGTCGAATAATATTAATTTCTCTTCTATCCATCTTCTCCCAATCTTCCTTCGACATACCAGTAGGTTTTGTACTAGTAGTTTGTGTACCATAAGACTGTGTACCAGTAGACTGTGTACTAGTAGACTACGTACCAGTAGGCTGTGTACCAAGATCCACAACAATCCATTGTTGTTTGTCTACAAAAAGGTCCTCCATCTTCAGCTTCCATAGCTCAAAGATTTTATCGTTAAACTTCTCATTCTCAATTCTAGAATAGTTTGCCATTTCTCTTTCCACACTCAAATCACCACTGCAAAATCTCCCACTGAGCCCAGGTTTATCACAAACCCAATATAAACTTGATCTATCAAGACCGAGCCAAACCCTCAACAACAAAGGCATACCCATGAAGCCAAAAATGAGCTCTGATACCACATGTAAGTTTTAAACCTGTGAAGTAAAGAAATGCATACATATTCTCAAGAAAAACATAAATTAATCAATGGTTCATACACATAGTACACATAGATTTATGCTAGAAACCATTAGTTGGGAGAAAGCCAACCTTCCATGGTGTCACACCTTTCAACTCTTCATTGTATTAATTTCACCATTCACAATACAATATATACAATATTTAAGGTATTTCGTAGCTACCAAAACCCTAGTCCCTTAATCCAGGATTAATTTAGAAAACCGCTAAAAGTAGCAAAATCCACTAAAATAGAAAAAATCGCCCCAAACGTTGCACATAATCGGGGGGGACCTGGCCCCCTTGGACCCCCCAGGAAAGCGCCCGACACACACGACACAAAGGGCGAAGGAAGTTGAGATCGTCAGACACAGATGTCGAATCTGACACATACACATATACACATGCAAAGAATATAACACATACCCAACATTTTCATGGTCGGAAAGAATGAAAGAAATTCTTTCTATTTGTGTATGTTATCTTCATTACTCTTGAGTAATGTTCTAGGGTTTTGTTAGGAGTTTATAGAATCACAAGCTTAATGAGCTAAGAGCTATCACAGTGAAGGATAATGGAAGGGAGGTATGATTTTAGTTGTATTTCCTTTCTTTATTGAATTTAAGTTAGATTTCTATTATAATAGAATTGAATATCCTATGCTTTATATTCAATAGATCTAGTGTATATTTTCTTTTGTGATGCTTAGGTTGACTTCATGTTGAGTTAACCTCCCTTTAACTTTTGTAACCTTCAACGTCTCTAGCTTCATTGTCTTCTGGAAATCCTTTTGGAGGACTTCAACAAAATTGATAAAGAGGACATTGCAAAGGGTTTTCTAACATTCCATGTCTAATGGTAGCAGCTAGGGCTTTCTCTTCTTTCCTTAGTATCTCATTTGATCTATTCCTTTAATTTTTTTATTTTCATACAACCTAGGGTTTTTATAGAATTTTATTTTCAGATCTATGTTTCTCTTCCAAGTTTGCATGTGCTAACCTTTTCATATTTTGCAGCAAACTTGGGTTTCACTGCAGGTCGATCCCTTCAAATCATTAATTTTTTAAGTAGACTTGCATTTTTGGGGGTTTCCATCTTCAGGTTTGGAGTGGAAGCCTCTTCAAAGAATAATACTCAAATGTCTTTGGTCTTATATCTTCGCATAGATCTAATTTTGGGATGTCTTCAAACTCAAATCGATTTCAGGTTCACTCTTTTTATCTAAGCTGCAGGTTACGTTTCAGATAGAAGGTTTATTTAGATGCATATTTGAGGAATAATTTAAACCTAACGTCTGGCTTAATCTATTGCATAGATATAGAATCTACATTGCTAAATAAACTAAACACTTTTGTCCAAGGCTTGCGGATCCAAGGGTTTTAAATGTTCATTTTTTGGGGGATGCTTGCAAAATTTGATGGTATCATAGCTTGATCGATTATTTCTGGATGTGTCATGCTTATCATTCCAAATCTAAATTTTCACAAATTATTTGAGTGTATCCAGGGTCTAATGACAATCTAGTAGTAAATCGATGCTATAAAAAAACCAACGATCTACCTTAAGGGTTAAATAAGCCACTTTAAATGCAACTGCAGTTAATTGGTTTGAGGTCTTTATGATCTTGTTTGATTTCATTTAGTGCTGGAATTTTGCAACAATTCATTCTATGATGGTTCTAAAGGTAAACCATTGCATAAGTTATCCCAAATGAACTGCTAAAACATTCAATAAACATTAGCATTGTATGGTTGAAATGCTAGAACCTTTAAGGCCTTATTTATGTGTTGATGGGCTGTAGCTATATTTCATATGTCCTAACTTCATGACCCATATCAACAAAATCAATGGCCAATATCTTTGAGCGACTTAATAAATGGAATGATGATAAATAAAAAGTTAACCACTGGAAAATTGCCTTTTCTGACAGTTAAATCAACATTGTTATCTTCTCTGAAGTTCTAATGTGTTTTATGGTTAATCCATACATTTTGAGAATACAAACAGTTTGTTCTAGTTGATGTAATGTTGCGGAACATCTAAAGGGGTTTTAATGTTAAGTTGATGAGACAAAAATTTCACTAAATTCGATCCATTATGTCAATCGATGAACATTGTCTAATGGATGGATTAATCTTGTGGATGGATGGTGAATGATGTTTGAATTTTTTGCTGGTGACAAATATTTTGTGGACTGATAATAATGTCCGTTTGTTCGAATTATTTCTATAGGATGAATCGATGCTACAAGCCCTAAAACAATTTTCAAGAAAAAGGTTGATATTCTGTATGCTTTTTGGGGGAACATTGTTGAGAGTTTTAAAAAAGAAAGACTACTATGTTGCAGCATTTTGTTTGAATTGCATGACTGATCTGATCTTTAAATAATCAAAATCAAGTTTAAGGGATTCAGTTGGAACCACACAAAACTTGTCTTAACTCTGTTTCCGCTCAGTTATTTCATAGTATGCTCTAAAAAAGAGCTGTTGGTCACCCTAATTCTGCAACAATTTCTCTTTTATCTTCATGAATTTCTAAGAGGTTTAAATGGATTGTTTTTTTGTTGCTAAGCACAATAAATCTGATCGAATGATCAAACTCCTTGAATAAATTATGATCGAATGATGGTTAAGTTTGGATTACCATGTTATTACATAATGTTGCATAGTTCCTTTTAAATTTCTTAAATCTGAGCTTCGAAGATAGATCTATCAGTGGCTCACTATATAATTCTTGAATAGACTTGATGCTGGCAATAATGGATAACACTATAATAGCATGCCTTTGATTTTCTGGGCACAAAGGTACAATTTTTTGCACTGCTGTAGTAATCAGATATTATGTGATAATTCTTACAAGAGTAGTAGTAGATGTTAATGAATTTCCCAATGAGAAGAATGGTCTTTGAAACTGTTCTCAGATATAACTAAACTGTTGGCCACTTATTTTGTTTCATCTCTCCATATAATTTGTCTATAGCAATTTGTGTATGTGAAGAAATTATGAATGGTCTTTAGGATATGAATTTTCCATAAGAACTTTGTTTTCCAGCATTAGCACTTTGTAATTGCTGGTAACGGAATTCTCTTATGTTAAATATATCTGTAACCTCAACAGTATGTCACTGTACACTGCCAGTTGTACAAGTTAGTTAGGATCTCTTGTTTTGTTTCTTGATTTGCTCGAGCCTATTTAGCTCAGCTATATACTCAATACTAAATGCTCTGCTCACTTTCTGTTTTTTCCAATTTTCGTCTTCTCTGTATTATCTTCTTTGCTTCTCATTTTATCATGGTATCAAATCTTAGGACATAAGCCTCTTCACAGTGCCTAGAGAGCAGCCCAATCGTATGAAGAAGAGCGCAGAGCCTACATTGTCTTGTAGATGAGAACACGAGACGCAAGATTCTTCACAAAGCTTGGAGAGCAGGTTGCAATCCAGAATATGCTCAAAAGATCGTTGAAGACAGCAAGCGCAAGAAAGAAGAACTGCAGAAAGAAGAGAACAATTAAAGATTACATGAGAATTTAAAGAATTCGTGAAAGATTTATGAAATTCTTTCTTAAGAAGAAAGTTTCCAAAAGAAACAGAGGAGAAGCAAGATCAGCCATAAGATCGGCTCTGTGAACAGATCTGAGCCTTTAATCAAGCTTAGAAAGGACGACAAGCCAGCAGGAAAGAAGAATATTTTCTTAGCTATAATATATGAGTGTGAGCAAGCTCAGCCGTTAGATCAAGCAAAGATTAAGCCATGATCGTTAGATCTCATCAGAGAGAGATCGACGTTGAGGAGGCATTGCGGGGATCAGAGAGGAAATTAAAGCGTGAGAAATTTGTGATCCTACAATCACTCAAGATCGTTGATCTTGTCAGATCAACAGATCAACGACGGATATTGATCCCACTATGGACAAACATCTTCGCTTTCGGAGATCGTCAAAGAGATTAAAGAGTGAGAAAGTTGAGTCTCCGCAATCACTCGTGGCCGTTGATATTCAAGCAAGTGACATGCATCTGGTGATCTCGTACTCTGGGAGAAAGCCAACAGAGGTTGAGGAGTAAATCTCTCCCGAAGCTCCGAAGAGCCGAAGTAGATCCAGATCGTTGATCGAAGTGGACACGTGGTAAGAGATCCTGCACTTCGACGATAATCACTTCGAAAGAAAGAAGGATACGAGAAGCTAGAACTCCCGAAGGCTGGATTTCATCTGGACCATCCATAAACAAGGACACGCAACGCCGGATCCCTCACGTCAGAAACTTAGCACTCTATAAGGTCTTGTGGATCGAGATCTACCCGAAGTCCTGAAGTAAATTTGAATCCTTGAAGGTTGTGGACACACATCGACCAATCTGTCACTTCGGAAGATTAACACTTCGCAGGTTTGAAGTGTTGTACACCTCGGAACACGCAAAGCCCGAAGTCCTGGAGTATTTTTGGACCATTGATCTCAAATCAACGAGGATCGTTCATCATTGCTACATGCTAGAAAGGAATATCACCCGAAGCCCTGAAGTAATTGAGGATCGTTGAAGTCAATTCAACGAGGATCGTCGATCTTTGGAAAAAGACCGTTATTCGACCATTCGGCTATTCAGAGGAATTAAGACCTTCAGCATCGAAATGCCCGAAGCCCGAAGACCCAAAGCGCATGGTTCTCACCCCACAGTCACATGAGAAGCTAAAATTCATTTTTTTTACTCTCAAGTAAACTCAGAAAGCCCAATTCTGCCATTAGAGGGGCTATAGTTGCCAAAGCAGTGGCCATCCCCATGTTTTTCGGCCTGAAGTCACACAGAGGATTTCACGGACCTGGTTTTGGCATAGGAAACATGTAAGCACGCAAAACTCTAACAATTTATTTTGTTGTTAAATTTTTTTAAGATGGCCACCTCTAGCAATTTAGGACCAACTCAAGGACCGATTCTTCTTTGAAATAATTATGACTTTTGGTCTCTTCGAATGAGATCCTTCTTGTAAGAACAAGAGTGTTGGGATCCTGTGGATCTTGGATATGTGGAACCAAATTCAGCAGACCTTGTTGCCATGACCAACCAACAGATAACTGCTCAGGCAACACAAAGGCACAAGGAAAAAAAGGAAAAATTATGGATTCAAAATTTAGTTGATGACTCAATTTTCTTAAAAATCACAAGCATTGTTACTTCAAAAAAGGCTTGGGACATTCTTAAATCATCCTACCAAGGAAATGACAGGGTCAAAAGAGTCAAAATACAGACCCTGAGGATCCATTTCGTGACTTTAAAAATGACAGAGTCTGAAAATGTTGATCAGTTTATGAACAGAGTCATGGGAATCATAAACTATATTAGATTGTCTAGTGAAGCCATCCCTGATCAATGAATTGTTGAGAAAGTCCTCAGAAGTTTACCAAACAAATTCGAAATGGTTGTTACAGCTATACTTGAATTCAAGGATCTGTCAAAATTTTCAACAGATGAATTAATGGGCTCTCTATTGACACGTGAGACCAGACCTCATCTCGAAGATGAGTCAACAACAAATGCCTTCAAGACTCAATTCTCCTTCAACAGAGGGAGAAGCAAAGGAAGAGGCAGAGGTCACTGAGAAAGAGGGAGAAGTCCAGGTAACCATCACTATAGTGAAGGTCACAAAAAACATAACCAAAATCAGAATTTCCAAGGTCAGAGACAACAGAACCAGAATCAGAACTTCCAGCCTCAAAGAGGCAGAGGGAGAAGCTCAAATGACAAATCAAGCATGCAATTCTATTATTGTAATAAGTTTGGGCACTATGAATATGAATGCCGGAAGAAACAAGCAGATCAACTCTCTGACAAAGCACGTGTCTCAAATCATGAAGGAAAAACCTCGGATGGTATGTTTTTCTCATGCCACAAGACTGAAGAACAACATAAAGATCTTTGGTTGTTCGACAGTCGATGCAACAATCACATGACAGGTAACAAATATTTACTCTCATGTATTGATTCTTCAATTTCATCTGATATTACACTTGGAAATGATTCTTTAGTAAAAGTTCAAGGAAAAGGAACTATCCCTATTCTTACTAAACAAAATGTAAAGAAAGACATACACAATGTCTATCATGTTCTAGATCTGACACATAATATATTAAGTGTAGGACAACTAATTGAACATGGCTATAAGTTACTTTTTGAAGGAGCATCATGTAGGATATATGACAAAACCCCCGGTAGAAAATTGATTTCTGAAATCCACATGACCAGGAATAGAATGTTTCCCCTGACCCTTAGAACTGCAAATCTGATCCAATCATATGGACAAAGTGCATTCACCCGCAATGAAACTATGGTTTGTCATAGAAGATTTGAAAATCTACCCTTTCAGAGTCTAAGTCTTCTACAAAAATAGTTCATGTTCAAAGGTCTACCTGTCTTCAAAAAGCAAAATCCCCCATGTGAGTCTTGCATTCTTGGAAAACATAAGAGAGCTAGTTTTTCACAATCCTCCACTCAAGCCAAACAACATTTAGAGTTGTTTCACACTGACCTATGTGGACCAATGCAAATAGAGTCAATAGGTGGTAGCGTTTATTTTCTAACGTTTATTGATGACTTTAGCAGGAAAATTTGGATCTATTTTCTCAGACACAAGTCTGAAACTTTTGCAAAGCTCAAAGAATTCAAAGCTAAAGATGAAAAACAAAGTGGAAAATATATAAAATCTCTCAGGTCATATGGAGGAGGATAATACAACTCTAAAGAATTTGCAAATTTTTGTAAATCACAAGGCATCATCATGCAAACTACAACCAGATATACTCCACAACAAAATGGAGTGGCTGAAAGAAAAAATTAGACAATAATGAACATGGTAAGGAACCTTCTCAAAGATAAATGTCTGTCAAATACATTTTGGGTTGAAGCAGTAGCATGCTCAGCTTATCTCCTGAATAGATCTCCCACCACCAGTCTCAAGATGAAGGTCCCTCAAGAAGCACGAAGTGGGACAAAGATAAATATTGCTCATCTCAGAACATTTGGATGCATAGCATACACTCACATACCTTCTGAATTAAGAAATAAACTGGATAATAGAAGTGAGAAATGCATATTTACTAGCTACAGTGAAACATCAAAAGCTTACAGGCTCTATAATCCAATCTCAAAGAAACTGATTCTCAGCAGAGATGTAAATTTTTTTGAAAATCAGTTCTAGAACGAGTCTGAAAATCAGCTAATGGACAGTCAAGATCCATTGTTGTCACATCTTGAAGACACAAAGAATTTAGGACAACAAACGCATCAACCTACTCTTCCAAGGCTGCAGGTACAAGTACAATTTGAAAGTTCTCAGCATAACTCAACGTCCAGCAGAAACTCTTCCTCTGAACTTCCAAATAAGAGAACTTGAAGTTTGAGAGAAATCCATCAATGGTTGGATGGCATTGATCAACACAATATTTTTTCATTAATGTCATGTCAACCCACATCTTTTAAAGAGGAAGCTAAGGAGCCACATTGGGTTCAATCCATGAACCAAGAGATTGACTCCATTGAGAAGAACAGGACATGGGATCTTGTTGATCTGCCCAGACAGAAGTAAAGTATTGGTGTCAAGTGGGTTTACAAAAATAAACTAAATGAAAAGGGACAGATTGAAAAGCATAAGGCAAGACTTGTTGCCAAAGGATTCTCACAACAACCAGGTACTGATTATGGTGAAACTTTTGCTCTAGTAGAAAGATTGGACATTGTAGGGACTCTCTTAGCCATAGCAGCTCAACACAAATGGAAAGTATATCAGATGGATGTCAAGTCATCTTTCCTAAATGGTGTCTTAGAAGAAGAGGTCTATGTGGATCAGCCACCTAGATTTGAATTCAAAAGTATATCGGTTGAAGAAAGCCCTGTATGGCTTAAAGCAAGCTCCAAGAGCTTGGTACAACATAATTGACACTTACCTAATCAAAAGTGGTTTCAGAAGAAGCCAAAATGAGCCAAGTTTGTACACCAAAATAGATCAGCACGGTAAAATTTTGATTGTATGTTTATATGTTGATGACATGATATATACTGGAAATTTTGAGTTAACCAGTTTTAAACATGCCATGCAATATGAGTTTAAGATGACAGATCTTGGCACAATGGAATATTTTTTGGGGATTGAGGTTGATCAATCAACCAAAGGAATGTTTGTTTGTCAACAAAATAATGCAACATACATCATCAAAAGATTCTACACGGAAGACTGCAATCGAACAGAAAATCCTATACCCCTAGGCACAAAATTGAGAAAAAAAGATGAAGGCCCCACAGTGGACCCTACTGTTGGAAAATTTTTAACAGACAGTGCATGCTTGTATGCTTGTCATTGATGGCAAGTACAACAATGAAGATGGCATGAGTATAGAAAGTATGTAATAGATGGGCATTATGAGAAGACGCTGCATAGAAGATTCGAATAAGCCCAGAAGAGATAGTGCAGAGGATTGTTGGCAGATCATCGATGGAAAAATCAGAGTAAGAGGAACAAAGTAAGCTCGGGAGGAGAAGCATTTCTTATCATTGGATCCCATTCAAAATTTCCGAAAGAAGGAGGACCATCAGATCTGTTAGTAGAAAAGAAGAACGCGTAGATATGGAGGATAGATCTCGGGCATTAGATCCGAGCATGAGGATCCAGGAGAAACTGCATGATCTTTAAAAGTGCAAGGTGAAGCGGGTTCGAAAAATCTCAAAATCCCGACGCAGACACAATGAAGACTTGTGAAATCACGAAAAGATCCTGACCATCAATACACCAAAAGACATGGACCATTGATCTAAGCTCCATTTCAGAGTTTTGCCTATCGCGACTTGGAGTGACAAGAACCTCCATCGAAGGAATCGTGAGATGCAAATTCACGATAAGATCTGGACCGTAGATTCATTGAGATCGTGGACCGTCGATCTAAGCTCCATTTCAGAGTTTTGCCTATCATAACTTGGAGTGACAAGAACTTCCATCGAAGGAATCGTAAGATGCGAATTCACAATGAGATCTGGACCGTAGATTCATCGAGATCGTGGATCATTGATCCCACGTCATTTCGGATTTTCGCGAATCGCGACTTGGAGAGGCAAGAAACATAACCACTGAAATCGTGATTTAATCACAGCTGTCAGATCAAGAAGTGATCTAGATTGTTGATCTGACTCCTTTTCAGAGTTTCGCGAATCGCGACTTGGATAGGCAAGAAACATAACCACAAGAACATCGAAATCGCGATATGATATGAGCCATTGAATTAATATTAGATCTGGACCGTTGAATCATAGGACAAGTCGCTGACTTGGAGTCAACGGAGCATGGTGTGGAAACTCGCGAGATGTGAGATCGCGATAAGATCTGGACAGTCGGATCTATGGAGATCTTAACTGTCGATCAGACTTGATGAAGTTTATAAACTCACTAAATATGAAGCACCTTTTGGCACAGCCTATGGTCATCACCAGTGGTCACGAGAAGGGAAGGAGTCAGTTCAGATAAGCTCCATTTCGGGGTTTCAGGGATCGTGACTTGGAGATTCGAGATGCCTCATCTCTAGATTCACGAAATGTGAATTCACGAAAAGTACTTTATGCATAAGCGCTTGGTCATGGCCATGGTCATATAGAAGAAGGAGCTAGTGCAGAAAAGCTCTGTATCAGAGTTTCAAAAATCGCGACATGAAGTGTCGAGACACTTGGCCACAGGAATGCCAAAATGTCAAAACCCGATTTAAAGGATAGATTAATAAAGTTCATCCAACGGTGCAGATAAACGTGAATATGATCGGAGGGCTACTGTTCTCTCTCACTGTTAATTCATCAGTTACAAATCAGTTAGAAAAACTGATTCATGATTGTTTATCGGTTGGCGTTTTAGTTGCTTAGACGGTTTTTCTTTTTCCTCAAAAGATTCGAAGTGTAACTGCTGTGGGTGTGGTGCATAAAAGAAAAAGATACAGACTGTGTGTGGTTCAGTGTTCTAGACGAAAAATGAGTTAAACTGTAAGAAACGAAAAATCACAGGATGCACAGTGTG
>JASDQU010104210.1:280206-291602 GCA_032191745.1 Picea mariana | reverse complement strand
AATCCAAACTCCAATGTACTTGTGTTGTAGATATTAAGGACGATTATATCTTTCATCATCTCTAACCTATTAGAGAAGAGACCATGTTTAATCCAGTAATGACTAATAAGAGATGTTTGATAGTGAGAGAGGAGACCATGTTTGATCCAGTAATGACTAATAAGAGATGTTTGATAGTGAGAGAGGAAACCATGTTTAATCCAGTAATGACTAATAAGAGATGTTTGATAGTGAAACTGTATACTATAACTTATATTTTTATGTTATTCTTGCATTAGAATCTACAAGTTTTTTGAACTTAACTTCATCCAAATATGTGTGATTTATGATCTATATTGTGACATTTTGTGAGTCATATTTTATTTTTCATTTTTCGATTTTCTACACATGATAAATTTTTAGAGATCTTTTAAGAATTATGCTTGATACATTATGGCCCTTAGAATGAGGGTGGTTGAGCTCGAGAAAGAGCTAGTAGTTGGTGGGTGACTCTTTTTTAAACAATAATTGGCTTCTTTCCTTTGAGATATGTACTCCATTTGATGGCATGCCAATTATCTTTTGGGTTTTGTTGTTAGATCTACGATTTCAATTTACATGTAATACTTCAAGTTTTCTACATGTGCATTTAAATCACGGGTTTCACCTTTTTCCACACATATGATAGAGAGTGGTTTATAATTCTAATTTTGTTGGTGTAACTAGGATTAGGGATGAATTATTATACTATAGAAATACACTCTGTATGAAGGGAAGGGTAACATGTGGGTTTTCTACATAGTGGTACATAGATTTGTGTCAATTTTCAAATACTAAGTATAAGTTAATCTCATGAAGGAGCAAATTAAGAAATTAAGAAAGACTTACCCTAAACAAACTTTTCATAGATGAAATAAATTTGTAAAGATTTTGTGAAGGCATTTTTTTTAAAAGTACTCTATTAGGTGATGAGGAATTTTGTTATTGTTATGAATAATCTTCTATGGAAAAAATCTTGTAGTTATAATTGTTGGAATTATTTTGGAAGACAAGATTAGCATATGGCTAGAAAGCCATGGAAAATGAGATAAAGGCTAGGATGATTTGAGGAGTTATACTTCTACTATGGACCACCTTGTTATGCTTAGGATCATTGTGGATGAGTGTCACAATAATAAAATCAATCTTCTTTGTTTTTTTGTTGAGTTTAGAAAATCTTTTGACACAATGCCCACAATGAACCTTTGGAATAGGTTAAAAGCACTAAAAGTTCCTTTCAAGTTGAGAGCTGCTATGATAAGGTTGTATGAGAACGTTATTTCCAAGTTTAGGAACACCAAGGACTGATCGAAAGAAATGAAATATAATATAGGAGCTAAGCAAGGTTGTCCCTTGTCCCCTGCCCTCTTTAGCATATACTTTAATTACAAGTTAGAAGATTGTTTGGAAGAAGTGGTTTGTATCGACCCAACTCTTGATAGTATAGTCATCATCCTTCTTCTTTATGTTGATGATATTGTTCTTATGGAAAGGAGTCCATCTGATCTTGAAAAGAAACTAAGAATATTCAAGCATTTCTTCTCTAAGATGGGTGACTCCAAACATTAAAAAATGAAATTTATGATAATTACATTCAAAAAGATCACTTGTTATACTTTCATATATGACAAAAACAACATGGAGGAAGTGCTTTCATGAAAATATCTTGGCATCAATATTCATCACAAGCTCAATTAAAATTATAGCATTGAGAAAAGGATAAATGGAGGGTGGAAAGCTTATTATGGGCTTGAAAATAATTGTAAATAAATGGACCATTCGATATGGGATAAGAAAAATCTCCTCTTTGAGACTCTTATCACTCATGTTATCTAATATGGATGTGAAGTTTAGGGATGCAGTATCTCTAGGGAATCATGGAGAAACATAGAGTAGATACAAAACAAATTTACAATGTATAATCTCAAAATTAAAGGTAATACACCCTATCCTATACTCCTCATAGATACAATCATATCCCCCATTGTGAGAATGGCTAGGAGTAGGTACGTAATGTACAAAAACAAGTTAAACAACATGGAAGGAAAAATGCTTCCCAAAATTTCTTCAAACTCCAACCAAAAAAATAGATGGCTGAAGTAGGGATGGCATAAAGATGTTAAGTCTTGGCTAAATCATTAGGGAATAAAGGAAGAGATCATTTTATGGAATATTGATAACATTAGAATATTATTACATCTAAATTTAAGGAGAAATTATGGTGCAATAAAGCATTAGAGGATAAGAGAAAATTAAGATACTACGATGAGGTGATCAACCCTAATCTTGAAAATAAAAAATATCTTTATATTTTGACTAGTGTAAAGAAGAAAATCAACATTTCTAAAATAAGAACAAATTCTCATGAACTCAATAGTGAAACTGGGTGTTTAACAGTTCCCAAAATGTCATGGGATGAAAGAATTCGTCGTCTTTGTGACACTAAGAGGGTTTACGATGAAACAAAATTTCTTTTAGAATGACCTACATTCATCAAGGTGGATATCAGTGGCCACCCACATCTTGCACTTACAATAGTACTCCTGCTTGGCAGTTTTCCATGGTATTTTGGGTCGTAAACTTCCAGGTCTATTTTGAGGGTCTAAACAATGTTATTTTTGGCCATGTTCCTTTGGGGCCAAGCTTTCCAAGGAAAGAATAGGCTTGATGCTATATGTAGTTCTCAGTTAGATATTTCCAACATGATATTATTGGCCCCAAATAGAGGTTTTATGTAAAATTCGCACCTCGAGTAAGTTGATGTACCAACTAACCATATACGGACCCACAACCCTTTTGTCCCTTCATCTCCTATGGTTAGGGTTTTGATGTTTAGGATTTCTACCTCTTAGGGATTTTCATAAAAAGGCACTTTGGCATCTTTGTAGCAAGAAACATATGAATGAGCATAGCCAACACATCTCTTCTTAAAGATAAGCTACCGCCATTCTAGATAGTCATGTAACTCTGCATTTTACAACCTTTTCTAGCTTTCATTCATTAATTGAATTTGAGTTTAGTTGTAAAACCATGTTCTCTATGATATATTTGTGTGAGTGTTCATTTTTTTATTTCTTCTTTAATTTTTTCTCTAATAAATCTAGATTAGTGGTATCAGAGTAGTTTTTTATTTTTTGTTTCTATATACATGTCCTTGATGAGGTCAACATATAAGGAGTTGGGTCCCAAATTAGTTGATCTTGGTAAAGACCACTCTGGCTAGCCCAAGCAGACTCCCATGGCGAAAGAAACAAGAGATGATAGAGCATGAGATCCTATCAAGATGTTGCTCTAGGAATCCCTTGTGCGATGGAGGAATGAGATGATGGATAATTTCACTGAAATCCCTTGACGACTATTGATAGTGACAAATGGACCTTCCATAAGTAGTCACTTCAGAGCTACAATGCCCTTCAAGGTACAAGTTAACTTTGATATCCTTTTATTTGAATTTCAGATAGATGTTAATTCCTTGGATAAATGGTTAAGTTTTCTAGAGGGTAATTTCTCTATCCACAATTTTTCTAATAAGGAAAATATCTCCTTTGCACTCAAGGTTGTTCCCAATGTCAAATATTGGTGAGAGACTTACTGTGAGAAACAGGGTCTAGAGGAGTCCACAATGTTTGGTTCTAACTACAGTATGGCATATTTTGTTGATTCCCTCAAGAATAAATACTACCCCATTGGAAACTATGATGACCAATACATGAGATGGACAACTCTATGTCAATAAAGGGACCAAACAGTGCCAGACTACACTAATAGTTTCCATACCTTGCATACAAATATGGGTATCAAAGACTCAAAGAGACATTTGTTTATGAAATATTGTAGTGGACTACATAGGTACATCCAAACAAAGATGGAATTCTTGGATATCTCATCACTGGGAGCTACTTACCAATATGCTATCAAGATCAAGCAAAATTTAAGCATAAGAATAATGGGAGTTTGGATTTACAAATTTGTCACGATAGAAGCATGGAAAGGGAAACCCCACATCGTAAAACAAAGGATGGAGCAATGATAAAACAACCTTAGGATAACCAATCCAAGCCACAATCAAAGAAAATTAACGGGAAGATGAACAAGGCCATTGGGAAATGGTGTGAGATCCATAAAATCACATGGCACAACATTGATGAATGTCACTCAAAGAAATCATCGGTGGGCAAATTGAAAGCATCAGAGTTAGACCCTGATTATGAATTTGATTCAAGTACAGACAAGGGGGAACAGATCATTGATGTGGAACCCATTGTCACCATCACTGCCAAAAATGTCCATCTCGATGAACAAGAGGATCCATAGGAAGGTGAGAAACTCTTTCACACACACATGTGGGTGAAGTGAAATCTACTACATTTCATTATTGATAGTGGGATACAAAGTAACCTGATCTCAACAAAGGTCATTAAGAGGTTGAATTGTCGAAAAAACCACATTGGTAACCTTACAACATTGCTTGGCTAATCCAAGGACGAAACATCCACATCAGTCAAAAAAAATTTCCTACCCTATATCATCAAGCCCTTCAAAGATGAGGTATTGTGTGATGTTTCCTTACTGGAAGTTTGTGATGTTATTTTAGGACAACCATATATGTGGAAATTTCATGTTGTGTATGAAACATTGTTTCTTTTGGAGGATATGTTTATAGGATACTATAGGTCATTCCAGATACTGTAGTCTCTTTGATCACAACCAAACAATGTAGGAAGCTAATCTCCCAAACTAGGAAATTTGTACCCTTCATGGTTCTCTCTAAAGGTGAATGGAATATCACCATGACATCAAATACCATTACATAGGGTCTCTCTACATAGAAAAATTAAGTGGACAAAGTAGTGGAAGCATACAAATATATCTTTACCTTGCCTGTTGTGGTACCTCTACATTGCCAGGTCAAGCATTCAATTGATTTAATACCTAGTGCATCTTTACCTAATGGCCTAGTATATAGGTGATATCTCATGGAAAATGAGGAAATAAAATGCCATATTCAAGAGTTAATCCAAAAGGGGCACATTTGACCAAGATCCTCACCTTGTGCAAGCTCAATTATGTTGGTTCAAAAGAAATATGGGACATGGTGACTCTATATTTATTACAGATCTCTAAACAAATCACAATCTAGAATTAGTGTCCCATTCCCCATATTGAAAACCCTATTGAAAAAATCAAGGATGCAAATTAATTTAGTAATATTGATTAGAAGTTAGGCTACCACTAGGTACCAATCGAGAAAACCAATGTATGGAAGAATGTCTTGAAGTCCAAAGAAATCATTTTTTAGTGGTTGGTCATGATTTTTGGCTTCAATAATGCTCCAACAAATTTCATGAGGATGATGGATGACATCTTGTGGCCACTAACTAATTATTTTGTGGTCGTATATCTAGATGACATCCTCATCATCAATGAAACTTGGGTAGAAAATTTGTATCACATTCAATAGGTTTTCAACACCCTATCATAGAACAAGTTAGATGATAATCTAGAAAATTTCTCATTTGGAATGGAGAGCATCCACTATCTAGGATACATCATGGATGAAAATGGTGTGCATGTGGATCTAGATAAGATCTAAGTTGTTCGTGACCAACTGACCCCAACGACTCTAAATAAGCTCCATAGTTTCTTAGGCCTTGACAACTTCTATCATAGGTTCATGTTGGGTTTTTTTCACACTCCTTGGCCCCTTAGCCATGTCACCAAGGGTGGATCTAGAGACAATTTTGTTTGCGACAAGTCACAACAAAAAGTATTTGAGGATATGAAACACTACCTATGTTCAACACCCGTACTCACCTTGCCAGATATAAAACAACCCTTTGATATTGAGATGGATGCTTCAGACTATGTGGTTGGCAAAATCCTCACCCAACATGGACATCCAATATCCTACCACAGTGAGATACTCTCAAATTTCATCTGCAAGTACCCCACCAATGATAAGGAAATGCAATCCAATGTACATGCATTCTACCAATGGAAGCATTACATTCTTGGGAATGAGACTGCCATCCACACTGATCACAATCCCCTGGAATTCATGCAAGCATAGGGAAAGTTACAAAATGACCTCTATGAAAAGTGGTCCACCTACCTACAATAGTTCCACATGAAAATTAAATACAAGAATGGTAGCACTAATTGAGTCACTGACTGCGTTAGTCAACCTCTTTTGTAGCACTAACCATAGTTCTCAACTCTTGTGACCAAGATACCTTTGGGTGGTCCCATATATATCATAGTGATCATAACTTTGGTGCCACATGTCAAACACTAGGAACAAGCACACCAATTGTATATTTTCATCTCTAGAATGGACTATTATGTCATTTGGGCCATCTACATGTTCCTTCAAGAAAATGTGAGAAGTTGATTTAGGAATCTCATTACAATCGGGTGGAAGGACACATTGGTGTGGAAAATGCCATTGATTTACTAAACACGTACTTTTATTGGTCCAAGATTCAATAGGATTTCAACAAGTATATTATATCATGAACTACTTATTCCCTTTCCAAACATGCCATTAAAAGGAAAGGGTTGTACACTACTATGCCTACTCTTAATAGGCCCTAGGAGTCCATCTCCATGGATTACATGTCTAGTCTACCTTCTAAAAAACATGGTGATGACTATGTATTTGTGGTTGTTGATCACTTTTCTAAGATGGTAATCTTGATAGCCCACAATAATAGTATCACCATCGAGGCCACTTCTAAGATATTCTTCAAGCGTGTTTGGTTTCATTTCGAGATACCACAAAATATTATTCAGATTGCGACCATAACTTGTTGAGTACATTCTAGTCTATCCCGTGAACACCAATGGACACCAAACTCACAAAATCCACTTCCTTCCACCCCCAAATTGATGGGAAAATAGAGGTGGTCAAAAGAATGATTGTGCATATTTTGAGAATGTACAACTATAAACATCCATGCACATGGGAAACAATCCTTCCTTATGTTCAACATAGCTACAATAGATCCCCTTGTAGCTCTACTAGCCACACCCCTTTTTGGTTGTGCTTGGGGTTTCAACCATTGGCCCCACTTTATGTAGCTCTTTGCCCAAACCAAGGCTAATAAAGAAACCAAATTTGTTGAATGGATCCAACAAATCGACTAGTAGGTCCATGATCTTTTGCAAAAATCTAATGCCAAGTACAAACAGTGACATGATCAACATCATGTTCCACACAAGTTTTTAGTGGGAAACAAAATATGGTTTCATTTGCAGAAAGAGTGCCTCGTAGGAAACCATCACAAGCTTCTCCAAATTTTCTATGGGCCTTACACCATCACCAAGGCCATGAATGACAATGATTTTGAATTAAGTATTCCTCCCTTCCTAGGCTTGCACCTATTCTTCAAAGTGCAACTCCTTCGGCCATATTTTCCAACCCTATTAGAAACCTCAAATGTGGTTGAGCACTTGGAATCTACATATCTCAACCTTGATTTCATTTAGAAGGCCACAATTGATCAGATTTTGGACACACAAATGAAGGGAACCGACCAACATAAAATACAAGTTTACCAGGTTGTTAAAGTAGGGATGCTTCTCCACCAAGGAAAGTGGTTCACTAGGAGTTAGATTCAGTAGAATTCCCCCCATCTGATGAGGGAACTTGATGTAATAAAGACCATTTCTTCCTAAAGGGGGAGGATCCATCCAAGTGGATATCAATGGCCACCCACCTCTTGCACTTACTCATAACAGTTCTCCCACTTGGAAGTTTTCCATGCTTTTTTGGTTCCTAAACTTCCAAGGTTTTTTTGAGTCCATAGAAAATGTGTTTTATTTTTCCACATTCTTAGCTAGATATTTCTAATGGGATATCAAAGGCCCAAAAGAGATATTATAAGTAAAAGCTGCACACCTGAGAAGCTGATGTATGAACTAACCACCTAGGGACTTGTAACCCTTTTGTCACTTCATCTCAAGGGTTAGGGTTTTGATGTTTATGGTTTTTTACTCTTAGGGATTTTTATATAAAGTCTCCTTGGCCTCTCTGTAGTAAGTAGCTTAGAAATGAGCTAGCCGACACATCTCTTCTCAGAGATAAGATACCACCATTCTAGCTAGTTATGTAAGTCTACATTTTACAACCTTTTCTAGTTTTCATTCATTAATTGAATTTGAGTTTACTTGTAATAATGTGTTCTCTGTGATATATTTATGTGAGTGTTCTTTTTTATATTTCTTCTTTCATTTTGCTCTCTAATAAACCCAGGTCATACTTATAACCAAATTATATCTGAATTTCAAAATATCTATCACAATACCAACCTTCCTAACCTTTTAACTTATCAAAACTATGGAGATCTTGGAATGTTTCTCTCAATGCTTTTCAAGTATAGAAATAAAATTCTAAAGAAATCCAAGTAATCCCTTACCTTTCTTAAGGTTCAAACCAATTTTATTCTCAAAGGATGTTAACCATCATCATCAACACTGTAAAATATTGCTACTATGAGGAAGCATTCACCCAAGTTTTCCATATAATATATGAAGGGTAACACGGACTCAAAACTCATATAGTATCTTTGAGACTTAGAAAAGATTTAGGTTAATGATAAAACAATCAATAAAGTTGACCATCGAAATTTTAGGTACCGATATTAAATTCAAGTTAATATACATTAGAAATATTAATTTAGGTAAGTGGCTAAGAATTAATAAATTGAAGATTTTCTCAACAAATTTTACATTTTAGATGAAAGCTCAATTTTTTTTTTATAGGAAACAAATTGATCATAAAAATTTAATTATAGCTGTTAAGTTTTACATTTTGAAAGTGAACTCAAATTTCCAATGTATAGGAGAAATATTAATTATGAAAATATATAGGAGAAATATTAATTATGAAAATGAAATAAGTACTATATTAAAGATTTTAATCTTTACGATTTACATTTCAAAGGTGAATATGAGTTTTCCAATAACATAAAAAACTACACTACATTGTGGTTGGGTTTGGTTATTGGGGTTTCACAATCCAAAGATGTAGCTCATTTTATTCGTAAATAAAACACCATTCGAGACACTAGTAAATTGGAAATTGAGTATTATGTTCAAAGGGTGAACCAATGTTCATTGATCAAGAATTCATTGCTAATTTCTTGAGCCAAAATTCAATGAAGGAAAGGTAAAAAGGAAAGCTAGAGGGAGCATTCTACATCTATAAGCTTTTCACCCTTACCCTTAAATTAGTTGATATAAACTCTTTCTCAAGATGAGTCACCCATATTTTTGACTATAGTAACATCCATGCAGTCTTTGTTGCAACCATATAAATGTCCTTAATCAAAAGTAGGAATATACAACATTTATGACAACAAACAAATTGTGTTGGTGTAGTGACCATGTTTACATCCACAATAAATTCCCTTATAAAATCCATAATAATGTCCTTAGTAACATCCTTAATCACAATCGTGTCCTCGTGAATAACCCTATTTACATAATCTTTTACATCATTAGTAATGTCCTAACTAAAAGTCCAAAAAGGGTGTCATTTAGGGACATCCAACCATATTTCCTTCTTCAATGTCAAGTGGGGCATGATTATTCTACCTGGTTGGTGCATGGGATTTTTGCCTATTGATCTAGCTTAACTTGGTATTTTGATGTATTCATGTAAACTTCAATACATAGTGGTTTTAGGATATAAGTGGTTTGTTGAATGATTAAAGTTTACTTGATGTAAGCTAGACTTAATGATTGCACTAGAATTTGGGGTAGTGATTAAATTAAGTTTTATTTATAAACTTGTGTCATAGTGATAAAGAGTTTAATTGCACTGATAGTAGCATGGTGCTTTACAACTTAGTATAGGGGAGATGTTGAGGCATTGGTGTTATGTTATGTTAAATAATAATACATTAAAACAATCAAAATCGACTCAATTAAAAAAAATAACAATAATAAAAATCAGTGAGCTCAATTAAAAAAAAAAACAATTACATGTAAAACTTGACATGGAATGAAATAATAAAAAAATTTACACCTTAAGAAATTGGATCCCTCTCCGATGGATCTATGCTGCCTAATAACAATTTTGTGAATATAACAACAACACCTTAAGAAATTGGATCCCTCTCTGATGGATCTATGTTGACCAATAACAATTTTGTGAATATAACAACAATTTTGTAAGAAAAACGACACATTAAGAGAATTTAGGGGACATTAAGTGAGACTCAATATCCAGAGAAGTAGCTAGCTCAGGGAGTTGATCTGGTAACCTCTTGCTTGAAACTAACAACACTCAACCACTCAAACTAACCCACTCATATATATATGTGTGTGTTTTTAAAATTCTAAACATAATTTAATCACAATAAAAATAATTCATTTAAATGAGAACAAATAAATATTACATACTAATTAAATCTTATCTTTTTGAAACAATAAATATTTGCTTATCTCCTAATCATAAATTAGGTAAATCCTTATTATCTTAATTTTCTTTTACATTTAACTCCCTTTTCCCACTAAATAAACTTAAAAAAACATAATTTTATAAAAAAATAAAAAATAATAATTAAAAATTAAATAATACAAATGTAAATTTTTAAAAAATATTTAAGAGATTATGAAAAAGAAACGGTCCCCTCGACCATGTTTCCACCCGAAATAGAGGTGCCACCATAGGCGACCAATGCTCCCTTCTTTCTAATAGTGATGTGGACAGTGGGGTCTTTTTTGTTGGCCATGTCACGCTAGAAAGTGGCTTAAACCACAAATCAATCTATACAATACATTGAGTGGCTAACATAAAGGGCACCAACCAACCACACCGTCGAAATGCAATGCATCTCATAAAGTGGCCTAGGAATGCTTTTTATGCATTAAGTGGCTAAACGAAAGGGCCCTTGATCGCTATGTCATCACCAAATAGCAGCGACACCCCCCCCCCCCCTTCCAGTGNGGATTGTAAGAGGGGCAAAATTGAGAGGGAGGGGGTTATAGTGGTAAATCAAGGGCCAAGGTAATGGGTCAGGCTGAACGGACATGAGACAATGGGTTAGGGGAGGGATTGACAAGCTGGTAGGGAGAAAAGGGATGACATATTATTTTTATTATTATTTTGTTTTTTATTCATAAAGATAATTATTATTATTTTTATTTATTTATTAAAATTTTATTGTTTTTACGGATATTAATATTGAAATAATGGTTGTTAAAACTAATTAAAGAAAATAATCCATATTATATACTATACTTTATTTATATTAACAAAAATCATAATTATTAATTTAGATATCATTGGTTTCTTAAATTCTTTTTGAAGGGTTTTTAAGTTTAATTTTTTTTTAAATTATTTTTTTTTGAAATGTTTTTTTTTTTTTTTT
>JASDQU010104210.1:258478-272678 GCA_032191745.1 Picea mariana | reverse complement strand
ATTCCGTCGATTGCATTTTCCACGGGGCTTCATGGGTTTCAAATATGTTCGAGGTCCTCAGTTGTCTTCTGGACCACTTGCTTTCGGTACCCTTGACAGGTTTCAGGCTCGATAACCTACTCATTATGGTCTACCCGACTTTCGACTGTACCCGCCTGGTGACTGTTCGCACGTTGGCAACCTAGTTGCCTATCTTTTTAGGGACATACACAGGTGACTGCGGGGGTATACCACAGTACCTAGGACAGACTTCGGGCCACGCTTTTCTGAGTATACCCAGAGGGTTCTTCCGTGTTCGAGTTGCACTTGCACCGGTAAGTTTCTCTAGTGTTGGTTGTTGTAACTGTTCTTCCAATTAATTTAGTGTTTTCTTGTCTTATCTTCTAGGGACTTTTTTAGTGTGTATTAATTTTGAACATTTAGACTACCCTAGAGTGTCTTTGATCTTCTCACACAGTGGAGGATCACAAGCTCTATTGGTCACAAAGGCTTCTTGGCTTGTTGCCAGTTACACTGGAGCCACCCCTGCCACCATTAAGGTGAAAGCTAGACCAACAAGGGTCTTTTGAAGTGACCGGGTTACAAGAAGTTGTGCCCGACCAACATCCAGAGGAATCAAACATTTTGGACCTTGAAGCGAACGCTCTTGGCCTAGTTGAAACCCTAACCACTGATTTCTTGGCACCTTTCATTGTACCAGTTCAATTTTACAAGCGCCAGACAGTGTTGCACACAGCAATGGAAACAAATGTTGTTACTCCTTCTAGGAATTCTTTAATTCCCACTACGGTTGTCACCACAGGAGAGTTTTCACCTGCTAACCCACCATCATCAGTCTGAGCCACCATGGTCCCTACCACCTCTACATCGCACAGTTGTCTGATCCCATATTTGGCGACAGCCACAACCCCTTTCACACCAAGTGCAATAGGCCCTCCGTTCTCGTATAGGATGCCTAACACAAGTACAAGTCCTGTACTTTCTTACTCCACCTTACAGACTTTAGGTTTGGGGGCAGGGAGCTCTAGCGCTCCTCTGCAAGGTCACATGGGGGGCACTTCTACTCCTTTTAACACTTTTCCTTACGGAGGGGGTCATATACCTCCTTCGTCCCCTTCACTCGATGGCTCGCATCAGCAGTCCATTGGGAAACCTACACACCATAGTTTATTTGGAGCAGGGAGTCAAGGACCACCTTTGCATAATATGTCGGTAGGTTCGACACTATTTTCTTTGGCTGGAACGTTTGGTAACAATACCTTCTTGTCAGCCCCAGTTTTGGACAATCTACTCCTATGCAGGGTACTATTCCTACACAGGGGGAAAACCTTGGAACTTCTTCTGCAGCAGGGCCTTGGAATTCTTTGCAGGGATCTGTTCCCTCATCTGGAATGCCAATCTGGGGTAATTATTTCCACAACCAATGGAACCCCAGACAAAATACTATGCCCATCCCCACAAGACCGACATGGGGCAACCCTTCCCAAAGTCCTTCAAATGCAATGCATACCCAACCATCTATGTCCTATTTTGGAAGTCATCCAATGATGTCTCTACATATGCAAAATCCATACGCTGATCAGGGTCATGGTTTCTACCAGAATCCGGGTCAGCAGCCAAACTTTTGCTGGCAACCTGGTGCCAGTCAAACTCCAGGCCCCTTTTTCCCAGGTTACCACCAATAACCCAAACTACCCTTCCTGGCGACTTTGCACTTGCCAGATTTGATAAGGTTGTTGAATGACCCTATTTTTCACGATCCACATTGGCCTCCTATGCCGACGAAGTTGCCTTCGGACATTCCAAAGTTCAAAGACAAGCCTAATGAAGATCCAGGAGATCATGTGACTACCTTCCATCTTTGTTGCTCATCTAACTCATTGAAAGATGACTTCGTACAACTATGATTGTTTCAATGTACTCTCATTGGGAGTGCCACGAAATGGTACATTGAGCTTGATCACTTAGGATACTCTTCCTTCGATGAGCTGGAAATGGCTTTTCTAAACCATTTCTAGTTACCTGTGAGATACAACGCTGGCACAGAGCTGCTGGCCAATTTCGAACAGACAACAACGGGCCATATCTCTGATCACATCCAAGAATGGAGACATTGGAAGAGTCTAATTAAGGTGCTAGTCCCACCAGCATTCTTGCTTGAGTGGTTCCTTAAGTCTTTGGTCCCATAGTTATCCAATATGTCACAACATCGGGAGTATTCTTCGAAGAAGACTCTATCATGAGAGCTCGACAATTTGAGCTCATATATTCTCAGTCTAGTTTATTATACAACATCTTGCCAGATGTGCCATGCTCAATACTGGATAAAACTAGATAGAGACTTGGACCACATGCCGATGGTATTGTTGGTTCAGCACAAACAAAGCCCACTGAGCAATTGATGAAGCAGTTGCAGTAGTTATCTATCCAACACACAGCGGCCAGCCAAACTACTACTTTGGCTGCTCCCCCTACCAAAACGTCGGAGGTATAAACAGTGCAATCGACTAACCCAAAGGCTACCCAACAGCCTAAAGGAAAGAAAAAACAATGGAAGAAGGGTAAAGGGGATAAAAAACCTACCAATAATGTTGGCGGGGACAACACTGAAAAATGGAAGGTGAGGTATCCATGCAACTTGTGTGCGGAAGACCACCTGACCCATCTATGTCCTCGGCTTGTAGAAGCCCAAAAGTTTGTGATGCAGCAATAGCCTGTTGTGTTAACCAATCCATTTCAACATGGACAAAATCTAACCCAATCCTCTGCAAGCACAGAAGGGGGCATCCAAGAATCCTGTCCACCTGCAAATAACCCTGCGTCTGCGAACGTATATATGGTGAGGCGTGATGCTTTTATATCGACTAGAGCACATGACTATAGTAAACTGAGCACTTCTGAGAAGGGTAAAGAAGATGAACTCCCATATCTTCCTCTACAGATTGAGAGGATGTTGGGAAAAACAATGACATGCATTCCCAAAGGTGCATTCAAAAAAGCTTCTCATAACCCAAACGCAAGGGCCGCCCAAAACTACTCTGTGGTGGAAGATTTATCACAAACCCCTTGCGCGATGTCCGCTTTGGAGGTCCTCCAAAGCTGCCCTTCCCATAGGAAATCCTTGTTAACCGCTTTAGGATCTACCGAGACTTGTAATCCGGATACAATCATGCTGGATACAATCGACTTAAAACCTCATCTACCTTACCATGTAGACGAGGACAACACTGAAAAATGGAAGGTGAGGTATCCATGCAACTTGTGTGCAGAATACCACCTGACCCATCTATGTCCTCGGCTTGCAGAAGCCCAAAAGTTTGTGACGTAGCAATAGCCTGTTGTGTTAACCAATCCATTTCAACATGGACAAAATCTAACCCAAGCCTCTGCAAGCACAGAAGGGGGCATCCAAGAATCATGTCTGCCTGCGAACAAACCCGCGTCTGCGAACGTATATATGGTGAGGGGTGATGCTTTTATATCGACTAGAGCACATGACTATAGTAAACCGAGCACTTATGAGAAGGGTAAAGAAGATGAACTCCCATATCTTCCTCTATAGATTGAGAGGATGTTGGGAAAAACAATGACATGCATTCCCAAAGGTGCATTCAAAAAAGCTTCTCATAAACCAAACTCAAGGGCCGCCCAAAACTACTTTGTGGTGGAAGATTTATCACAAACCCCTTGTGTGGTGTCCACTTTGGAGGTCCTCCAAAGCTGCCCTTCCCAGAGGAAAGCCTTGTTAACCGCTTTAGGATCTACCGAGACTTGTAATCCAGGTACAATCATGCTGGATACAACTGACTTAAAACCTTGTCTACCTTACCATGTAGTAGTGGCTTATCCCACGAAAAATTTTACTTGGAATATCTTTCGCACAGTGATTGATGAGGGCACCTCAACATGCATTATTTCTTTAGCGTGTTGGAAGGCCGTTGGCCAGCCTTTTTTTGTCTCCGTCACCTACTCTCCTCACCACTTTTGACGATCATTCGTTCCAACCACATGGTATCGTTCCTTATTTCCCTATGCAGTTAGGAGGGAAGACCATGTGTGTCAAAGTAGAGGTAGTTGATGCTCCCCTCGACTATAACCTTTTGTTAGGAAGGATTTGGAATTATGCCATGCAAGTTGTGGTTGCTACAGTTTTTCGAGTCTTTTTGTTTCCACATGAGGGTCGGATAGTGACCATTGATCAATTGTCTTTCTCCAGAACTAACCCTTCTTTGGGGGCATCCACGGTCCTGATGATTGATAATCCTCAACCAAGTGTCGTCAACGTAGGGGTTGGTTTGTGCCCATCTTTGATGGGTACCTTTGATTTCCCACCCCCTCAAAGCAATATCAAGTTTATATCCAATCACCATAAGGTTGAGATTTTTCAAGTTTTGTCATTCTGCACGACTTACTTCGATGATCCATGGATACTTCCTTCCCCATTGGCCACGATGGAAGGGACAGGGCACCCGGGCATGTCCATTCCCTTGTCTGCAACTAAAGTGGCACACTCTTTAGTCTAGCACACTTCATCCCACACTGATCCAGCTCTTGCACAAGAGTTAGATCCACTTCTAGAGCCTATTTGGGCTCAGGGTTCTCTCGCTCACACCGATTCATTAGACTTAGTCTTGCCCTCTGATGAAGCAATAATTGAAGCAATGACTAATCCGGATAAACCCTGGGAAGATCTTCATCACAGGTCATACTTCCTCCCGGAGTTAAGCCGAATTGAAGTGGGAGAATTCACTGTGACTATGACGAGAGATCAGTCTTGTCCTATTAATCCCTTAGCTACACATGAGGCTTATGCTGAGGGTAATATGGCAACTATTGCTGAAACCTTACCGATCAATATCTCTCGAAACCTCGGCGTCGTGGAGAATGTCTTCGTTAGAGCGGACTGCTCCCCTGAGGAGATTCAAATCTACACAGAACTTTTCAAGGATTCCGTGACGTTTTTTCCTGGTCTTATGAGGAAATGTTAGGCATCGATCCAAAAATAGTTGAACATGAAATCACAACGTATCCTAATTCCAAGCCGATTCAGTAGAAGCTCCATCCAGTTAATCCTAAGAAAGCAGCAGCCATTAAGGTTGAGGTTGAGAAATTGCTAAAAGTCGGGTTTATATATCCTATCCATTTGACCCAATGGGTGTCAAACCTCGTACCGATCAATAAAAAACAAGGCATGATTCGTGTATGTAACGAATTCCATGATTTGAACAAGGCATGTCCCAAAGATAACTTTCCCACACCTTTCATCGACCAGATCATTGATGAATGTGCGGGTTGCGAAGCCTTTTCCTTCATGGACGGTTTTTCGGGATATAATCAAATCCAAATCAAACCTGAAGACCAACACAAAATGACATTCATCTGCCCATGGGGTACCTTCGCATATCATAAAATGCCTTTTGGTCTCAAAAATTTTGGAGCCACCTTTCAGTGGGCCATGTCTTTTTCTTTCCATGACCTCAAGCATATAGTCGAGGCCTATCTAGATGATTTAGCATTGCGATCTCGCAAGAGAACAGATCATCCCACACACCTCCGACTTATCTTCGAACGTTGTCGCTACTTTGGGATTCGCCTGAATCCAAACAAGTGTAGCATCGGAGTAATGTCAGGATTATTGTTAGGTTTCATAGTGTCAACAACAGGGATCATGGTCGATCCTCTCAAGGTTGAGGCAATAATTCAGTTTCCCCCCCCCCCACGCACAATCCTTCAACTTCAGAGTCTACAAGGAAAGGAGAACTTTTTACGATGCTTCATCGCCAACTATGCCGAGATCACCAAGGGATTTATGCGCTTACTAAAGAAATATGTTCCTTTTTACTGGGATGATGCTACTCAATGCTCTTTCGAAGCATTAAAATACGCCCTTACAACTGCCCCTCTGCTCCAACGACCTAACTATAACAAAGATTTCTTATTATATCTGGCTGCAACAAAATCAACTATTGGCATGGTTTTAGTTCAGGAAGATGACTTATTCTCAGAATACGTGATCTATTACCTGAGATCAGGCCTCGTAGGACCGGAACTCAATTATTCTCACATCAAAAAACTTGTGTTGGCAATAGTTCATGCTATTCAACAGTTCCTTCATTATGTTATGTTTCGCAAGAACACCATCATTGTTGTTGTGAATCCATTCCAGTACATGTTGACACGACAGGTAATAGGCAGAAAAATCAGTAGATGGATAGTCATCCTCCAGGAGTTTGACTCAGACTTTGTTTCAGCAAAGTCCAAAAAGTCACTGATCTTCGCAGAACTTATTTCGGAACTTCTGGTTGAGTCAAGTGACGTCTTCGGATCCCTGGTATGGAGATATACTTATCTATCTCCAGACTTTGAAGTGCCCTACCACTGCTTCTCATGATGAGCATCGACGCATATGCCATCAAGCTAAGAATTATCTCATAATCGATGATACATTGTATCGGAGAGGTGTAGACTACATCCTACGCTGATGTCTCACTCATGAGGAAGCAGTTATCGTGCTTAACAATTTCCATACCGGAGCTTGTGGCGGTCATTTGTATGGGTTGGAAACAACCCACAAGATTCTATGAGAAGGTTACTTCTGGCCAACACTTATCAAAGATTGTATCGAATCAGTCAAGAAGTGCCATCTATGCCAAATCTTCTCTCAGAAGATGAGGGCACATCCTGCTCCCATGTTTCCTGTCATCACAGTTGGTCCCTTCACCAAGTGGGGGATTGATTACACTACTTGCAACCCTCCTTTAACAAGGGGGCACCACTATATCATTGTAGCCATAGAGTAATTCACAAAGTGGGTCGAAGCTATGCCAACGTTTAAAGATGATGGAGAACTGCATCTCTCTTTTTATTTAACCAGACCATAGCAAGGTTTAGCGTCCTGAGGGAAATTGTCATTGACCATAGCAGTCACTTTCAGAATCAAATGATGACTGAATTAACATCAAAGCTTGGGTTACGAAAAGAACATTCATCATCCTACTACCCCCAAGCCAATGGGCAGGTGGAAGTTGTAAAAAAAAATCTTAAGACTATTCTACAGCGAACTATCAACTCAGCCAAGTCAAATTGGCATTTGATGTTATACTCAGCATTATGGGCTTACCGAACATTTGTTAAGACTGCAACTGGTTTCTCACCTTTTCAACTTTTTTACGGGTTGGAGGCAGTCTTGCCCATCGAATGTCAGATCCCGTCTCTAAAATTGGCAGTACAATTATTTCCAAACACTTCTCCACTCGAAGAACGATTAGTATACCTTGAGAAGCTCAATGAGCAGCGTCGTGATGCAGCCCTGGCCAATGAGGCTCACAAACATAAGGTCAAGTGTCAATATGATAGGTCCGTTCGTCCTCAAATTTTCTCTGAAGGTGACCTTGTCCTGGTCTATGACCAAGATAAGGACCCCCTGGGGGTAGGCTAATTCAAACCCATGTGGTTTAGACCTTTCATTATAAAAGAGGTTTTAAAAAAGGGTGCTTATCGTCTGGTTGATTTTGAAGGGAATGCTTTGGCAGAGCCTAGAAATGGGCTCTACCTCAAGAAGTATTACTCATAGGTAGGTCACTGTGGGTCACTTTTTGAAACATATGTATAGTCTTTATACTATTACTTTTTAGTTTCTTTTAGTATTATGGATGGGTCGTTGATACTATCTTTCATCACTATGGCAAATGTCAAGTGATTTTGAGGTGTTCGTTGGGTATGCAGATGGTGCTAGTCGGCACACTCAGAGGCTTGCCTCCGCAGCTTGGGTAATCTTTACACCTCAAGGCCAGTTATTATCTTCCAGAGGTATATGCTTAGGTGACACCACAAATAATGTTGTCGAGTATAGGGTAGTTATTGAGTTGCTTCGTGACGCTTTGTCATTGGGTATCTCTCATCTTCGGGTCTATCTCCATGCTCAACCGGTTGTGTCTCAGTTAAATAGAGTGTATCGCGTCCATGATCCAAATTTACACCAACGATTCCTTAGGGTACATCTCTTAAAACGAAACTTTGATTATATTACATATTTTCATGTTCCTAGGAGATTAAACCAAGTTACAGATACTCTAGCTAATCGAATTTTAGATTGGCATCTTGCACACATATGAAAGAACATTAACATAAGCATGTAAATACGTTGTTTGTACACATGATCCATAAGACACAAAATACCAAAAAAACATATATAACATCATAATGTAACCAGATTACATAGACGGACGCAAGCGCCTCAAAAATATAACCGATAACGAGTCACAGGGCTTATGCCCTCAAAAAATATATACAAGTAGTGCTTGTGGCACGTCAAACTGTCTAGATAAAGTCAAGGCCTGTGGGCTCTGTCATACTGGTCCACAGCATTGGCTAAATGTTGAAACAAGCGGACCCACATCCGTGGTGCCCCCACTACATGAGGCTGCATAGATGGTGGCAGGTCCTCTATCTCTTCCATCGGGACCATGCGAGTGAGCGCATTAAAGTTACGCTCAACCCGTCTCAATACCCTCTTAGCCTCCCCGACTGGAAGATCTCATGTTACTGTTGGTCCCCTTGCGGTGGCAAGTGCGGCCCCTGGCTAAGGACGACGCATGTTCCTCGCATAATCAGTAGGTCACACTGGTCCCACATCTGCACACAATGAACCCATATCTGTCAAATACTATGGCATAACAAAAAAATGATATATATAACAAAACAACATAAAAATTACATATACAACAAAAACACTACAAAGGTGGAGACTTACCCATTTCCCCTCGCTCCTCACCAGGAGGTACTGGTATCTCCGGGTCTCTCAAAAAATCAATCCCAGCATAGGGGTAGTCCTCTATAACCGGGATCTGTCGTGACAGCCATGCAAAAAATTCATCATCAAAGGACTCATTGGTCCTTCCACCACCCTGTCGCGGAAATAGTACTGCCCATCTACACACAGCAGGAAGAGAGGCCCGGTGTCTTCATACCACTACTTGAGGACTAAAATTCAGAACTCTCTCAAAAAAGAATGAACACAGAATGGTCCCAAACCCAAAGTTCCTATGTGTCCACAAATGGCAATCTGTCAATTGCCTCTTCATTCACTCAAGCAAAGTGGTACTCCAATCAAAACCTTGTGCATTTAAGCACTGGACTGCACATTTCATCTATGCGCAGGATGCCTGATGTAGAGCCATAGAACCAGTAATTCGCCCAATAAGTAATACTATCACCTGTAGCGATAGGTTAGTGATTTTTCTTATAGGCACCTGCGTGCTCGTGCGGTCCGTATTAGATACACAATATAGACCTATCAATTCTGCTATGTTATGAAGCCCCGTAGGAAAAGTCTGAAAATTGACTAGTTCCCCTCTCCTAGAGAGGCCAGTCAAAAAGTAAATGTCCTCGACCGTGGGCACCATTGACTGCCCCTCTAACATGAATGCCTCTGCATCCAGATGCTAGTAGTCAACCAAGGCATTTAGTAGCCTAGGTTGTGTCCGCATGAAAGGACATAGAAAAAACTTGAGTAATCCACACTGCATCAACATAGCCACAGCATTGGGGTCTTCCTCGACCAACTCATTCACCTCTTTGTGCTCTTTTTCTCTCCAATGGATGTACATCCTGCAAAAAAAAAAAGGTTTAGGAGGGTTAACCCTTTCTTTTGAAGTCTTTTTCATTCCATACAGGGGCCCATGCATGCTGTAATGGTGACAGTTGCATGTACACGCGTGCAGAGTTTACTCTGCCTGAATGTACACGCAGCTTGTCCTGAGACAACCCGCATGGACCTAGGGCTGACTTTTTAAAGGTCAACGCCTCCCTAAAAAATGAAACCCAATGCATAAATAAAGACATAAAATGCAAGATAAGGGAGTTTGTACTTGCTTGGTCCAGACAGAAGTTCGTTTCATCCACTGTAGCTCCCGGAATCACCACTTTAATCAAAGGGGGTCTTTTGGCTCCAAAGTCAATTTCCAAATCAGCAATAGTGATAATGAGCTGCCAGCTTCTATTTATAGACTTTTTGGCCTCTTTTTGTCACTTTTTTGGCCTCCCTTATCATTTTCTTTATACCAAAAAACATTTAGAGTGATTCAAGAGTTGCATAGAAGGGATTTGATCGAGTATTGGGACAGTTTTTTTTGAGTTTTGAGTATTTTTTGATGGTTCGTGGAAAAAAATTTCGACAATCAACTGGAACATATAGGTTAGGTTTCTACCCTGATTTTTGTATCTCGATGTATTTTTCCTTTGCCATAGGATCGATCCCATCAGGTTGTGACACGGAACCATCATCTCTGCTTTAGAAGTGTCGCAACTTGGTGGTAGAGCTTACCGGAACATGGATGCCCTAGGTAGATCCTGGTTGCATTATGGTATTCATGATGTCCTTAAAACACTATAGGCTCGGGAGTCCTTGTAGTTTTTCCTGAATACGAGTTTGAGCCTCATTTGCATGATTCTTCTTCACTCTTGACCTCACCTTCAGGACTCCCAAAAAATAACGGGTCTTCTTTTAAGCCCTTTTCAGACCCTCTAAATATGAAACGATTGTCGAGCGATCTTGTGACCTTTCATGCTCGTTAAACTGAAATTTGAAGTCACGTCTGTCCGGTGGTAGTTTACCCCTTTTTTGGTCTGGACGATCAACTGTACGAACAAAGGTATACTCTATGGAACTTCAACTCTATAGAAGAGTACTCTCAGGTATAATTTTATCCCTTTTTCGGGCCTAAGGGACTAAACTTACGAAGAAGGAACCCCTATGGAGTCCATAGTTAAGCTCTTTTCAGACTCCCTAAAATTGAAAAGATCGTTGAGTGACCTTATTCTTTCACACTCGTTAAATTGGTCCAGAAGAACATTCTTGATGGAGTCCATAGTTAATCTTTTTTCAGACTCCTTAAAAATGAAAAAATGGCCGAGTGATCTTGTCCTTGTCACACTCGTTAAAATGATTTTGAATAGACGTCTTGTCAGTGCTAGTTTACCCCTTTTCGAACCGACTAGACTATCTTTGAAAAAGGTACCCCAATGGAGTCTCCTTTTATGTTTTTTCATGCTCTCTAAATATGAAAAACCACCGAGCTTACCTTCTCTAGGCTCGTTAAACTTACATCGAAGGACATTACCATTGTGTGTTTTGTTAACCGCGTTTGCAAACCTTATACGCCAGCCTTGTAACAGTTTGCTTCTGCGTCTTAACACCCTTGGCCCCCGGAGGATTTTTCTCGAGTATCATTATAATAGAACATTAGTCTTGTCCTCGTGCCTTGAACTTGTATGTTTGCAACACTCTTTCCTCCATTGTAACGTAATATTCCTTTATTCTTTTTCCCAAAATACTGAAAAAGACAAAAAAATTCAAATATACCCCAAAAAGAGGAAGGAAAAAGTATTTTCTTTATTGGTAGCATAATGAGTCGCCCTTGGATAAATCACATCTGTTAGTTTGCTCATCAAACTATGGGATGTAGTATGACCTTAGGAAGATGTTCTCGCTATATAGAGTTGTGTCCTCCACCATTTGGTTATTCTTCCAAACACATGGAGAGTTTGCGTTGCCTCCTGCTTCGTAGACTTATGATTAATGCCATGCTTCCTGAGTCTCATCATTTGTCGTGCTATTGTCTAAGGGAATTTTGTCACCACGCCCAAGTCATCCCCTCTTCAATTTGTCTCTTGCCCTCATACTCGGCCATCCTAAATGTCAAATCAAGTCCTTGTTCGAAATCAATGAAGCCTTCAATCTGATCATCAACTCCATGACCGACGAGCCGTTGAAGACCTCTAGGTAGTGTAGTCGTACACTCATATTACACTCCTACCCGAGTTTTGAATATTTTGAAGTAGTTGCTCGAGCTCTGAAGACCTCATCTCCAACCATTAGGCCGTATCAGCTTCTAGAATATGGATAATATATATGTATATCTTTTTGATTTTGAGATGTAGCTCTGTTGTGTATTGTTCACAGATACTCTTTATATAGTTATATGACATGGATCTACAGTGTATTTGGTTGGTAGCCATGATTCTATTTTATACCAGGCATGGGTATGCTCGCCTCGGTGAGACATTTTTTATTTTGCAGACGGCGCCTCTCAGTTCCTGATCCTTGGGCTCAATCGTTCAACACATCAGTAAAGATTGGTAATATATTTCGTCCATCAGATGCTCTTCTGACCTCACACATTAGGGGGCATCTATTATAACCCTAAATTGCACCATACATGCTTACCTGGCATCAGGCCATCTCAGATCCCTTCTTTTCCAAAGCACTACTGAGCAACTCTTTAAAAAACCTCTTTTATAAGGGCCCACGCACCCTACTCCATTACTGAACGCGTGTACATGCTAGCTGACCTAAAACGGCCCGCGTGGACCGACAAAAGCACAAAAAAAGGAAAGTTGTCGACGGAACACACAACTCTGGGTGAGTTAACTGAAACTCCTGACCATGCATGGCCAAGGGTTCATCCAAATACCAAGCTTCTTCTAGCCTATAAAAGAAGGGCTAGGGGTCCCATTTGGAAGAGGAAAAATATAGCAAAGAAACTCTGTCCATTTGCATATTCCCACTGTCCCAACCCTTTAGCCATCCTTGTGCCAGAAGAGATACGAAGAAAAGAAGTTGGAGGACAATTGAAGAGGAGCCTAGGATCAGGTTCGCGGAGCGGTGGCCGGTCTCAAATTTTTGTAAGTTGACTCATTCAAAGTAATAAAGAAAATGTTTTTCCCGTCCCAATTCATGAGTTATTCATAATTTGTTAAGTACATGTTTGAATCTCTAACCTGTTAGTCTATAGATAAGATGCATGTGTAGTTGTTGCTTGTCTTGTCTACAGGTTAGCGTTGGAAAGGAGAACTGCAAACAAGTGATCAAGTGTGATAAGGGATCGACATCAAATGCCTGAAACAAGGTAGGTTGATCTAGCCATGTTTTACTGAAAAGAAATAGGATTTAAGTCTGGGGACGAAGGTAGAAAGTAGATTTTCTCTTGGTCATATTTGCATGCAAATCATAACCCTATTTGCTAGTCCGTAAGGAGATTTCCCCCACAACAGTTGTTGTACGCCATGAGCCATGGGCATTTCACAATTTTGTAAAGCTCTGATTCTTCTATGTCCCAAAGGTGAATTTCAGAGTCGTCGGGGGAATATCTAATCTTGCAGTCCAGATTTTCATAAATTTGTCTCCATGATTTAATCGAGTCGATAGCATGTGGCATGGTGTCGGATATGACATCTCCCTCCGGGCTGGAAATCTCAGCTATATCTTCACTCTTCTTGGGGCCTTTCTTCGACACCATGAATTCTGTAATGGAATGAAAACCTGTCACAGATGAGAGGTGTGAAATCTCGGCTAGATGCGACTTACCTCTGATAGAAAGAGCGAGAACGAGTTTCAAAACACAGACCCTTAACTCATTTAAATCATTTAATTTTCCTTTAACTCATTTAATGGTGAAAGTATTGACGTAGTTGCCAAGAATTTGATACCTTTAAAGAAGAGAATATTTCTGAGATATGCATTGGTGTCACGGAAATCTCCAGCTATCCGTTATTAATATGGTCGTATTTCGGCGATTCAAAAATCAAAATTTGAAAAAATATCGTATGATGGAACTCATAAATGAAAATACCTAAGAAGTTTAAATACCATTAAATGCAATTGAAACAAAATTAGTTCATCTTAACTTTGGTACTTGAGTCGGGATTTCGCGTTTCAGGGTTTCATGGATCTCGCTTACATGAGGTATGTCACCACCAAACCCCAAATCCTAAAATCACGATGGAAACTAAGTTTTAGGTCTTAACTTTGGTACCGAATCAGGACTTCACGTTTTAGTGTTTCGGGGATCATGCTTACATGAGGTATGTCACCACCAAACCTTGAATCCTGAAATCACGATTGAAACTAATTTTTAGGTCTTAAATTTGGTACTTGAGTCATGACTTCATGTTTTGGGGATCATGCTTACATGAGGTATGTCACCACTAAACCCCAAATCTCGAAATCACGATGGGATTAGCTTTTAATTAATCAAGGTTAATACTAACTTCCACTTCTTTCGAGAAATCGAGAATCGGGGTTTCGCAATTCAAAATGTATTGAAAATGTATTGTTCTGAGTAAACCCGAATCTTGAAAGGTTAAAGGATGGTTAATTAACTCCTTTAGGGTTTTAATTTGTCGCGATTAAGAGTACTTC
>JASDQU010104210.1:248271-258320 GCA_032191745.1 Picea mariana | reverse complement strand
AAAAAAAAAAACCTAGTTTCAATAGGTGGAAGGAAGGGGCAAGGATGAAGAGTTCAACTCTCTCTTGATATTGGGGGATTGTATCTTCCTCTTGGAGGTTTATCTCTCCCTTTACATTTGGAAGCTATATCTACCTTTGGAAGTCATTACTTCCCTTGAACAATAACTATTGATTATTTCTCATATATTGTCCATGGTGTATTGTGGTGTATTGGTGTAACTCTTATACTATTGTTCATTTCTCATTGGATATAATTGAATGGTTTAAGTATAAGTTGAAAAAAGTTTTAAATTGTACTTGATACTGATGCACCCCCCTCTCAGTATCAACACCTTTTATCTAGAAGTTCAGATGTTGTTTTAGTTGGGATCTTTTTTGTTGTTCTTAAACCAATTTCTGCAGTTTTCTTGCTACTAGAATCGTTGTTTCTATTGTTTTCAGTGATACTTTGAAGCATTTTCTGCAAAATAAGGGGAAATTTTAGCAGCTCAAAAACAGAAATACTATCCCTCGGTTTTTTCAGATCTTCAATTAAATCGTATTCTAAGACAGGGGCTGCTAAGATTTTTTAATTTCAATTTGCTTTGACTATTTTGGAAACACATTATTACTCACTTCAGAAGAAGGTTTGTTTGGTGTTTTTCTTCTTGTATTGTAGTGGTGAACATTTTCAAAATTTGCTTGGAAGATATTGTCCGAGAAGTGACCGAAAATGTTGGGAGATGATTCCTCCTCTTCTGGTACTTCTTCCTCAACTATGTCTTCAGAAATTTTAGGAGGGACAAAGGAAGAATTATCATGTGCTTCTAACATGGTTTGCAAAGCATATTGCAAGCTTTCAAAATTTATACCTCCAGTGGTCGGGTTTGGCATGTTGTGAGGAAGAGGTTTTTTGAAAAGAGGTTTAAAAATTCCTTTTCTTGTGGATGCCTCCTCGACTGATATCTTTAAGTCCACAACTTGATTGGACAGTTTTTGGAAATATTTTTGCAAGATTTCTAAGTCTAAGGTTTCTTGTTGACGTTTAGTTTGAGGGGGTCTAGCAAGGATCTCTATTTTCTTTTTAGAGGTAGAAACTATTTCAACTTCGCTATAGATATTGTGTTTCAAGCTTAATATATCCTTTTCAATTTGGCTTGCCTCCTCAAAGGATTTTAACAATGCATTCTTTTTATACCTTTTGACCCAAATTGCTATATTATTATGCAGAGCCTTGGTGTAATATGCGACAATTAGGCTTTCAGCATGCATTGAATCTGCGGGGATTTTATTATTTAAAGTAAGAAATCTTTGGTTGAAGTCTTTCACTTTTACCTTGGGATTTAATTTCAGGCTAGATAATTCCATAACCAAGACTTCCAGAGATTTATCATCCCCGAATTTCTCCAAGAAACAAGTTTCAAACTTGTCCCAAGAAACAATGGTTTGGGTTTGTTGAGAGAAATAACATGTGGAGGCATTTCCCTCAAAAGTATAAGGGAATAATCGACATACTATAAATGGAAAAACATAAATGGAACAATGTCACACTGGTCTAAAGATGGAATGTGAACCACTTGTTCATATAGTTCTGAGAATTACATGTCCATAATCTGTTCCAGGTGTTATGCCTGGAATTTCTTCCACAAATGGTTACAATAATCCAACATCTTCAAACACCCATTAGTTCATCCATGGCCCAGAAAATGCATTTCCAAAGGGCACAAAACTATACAACTGGTTAAAAAATCAACATGCGCTAAGGATACAAAGGTAGCCATGCACACCTCGGAATGATGCATTTACAATTTTGGTTGGCCTTCCACCCACTTTTGGTTCATCTCCCAAGTCAATTTGACACCCAAATCCGAGCTAAATCTAAGTGGGGGGCTGGTCAAAGACCTAAGGGTGCCCTAAAGAGCCCCTTGTTCACACTAAAGACTGTTTGAATAGTGCCTCAAAGGTTTGCTATAAAAAGAGGCCATGGGTGCACTATATTTTCAAGGAATTCATTTGTATTGTTATGCTACCTATATTCTCTTGGAGAATCCTCTTTTCTCATCAAGAGCATACAAGCACCATTTCATTTAGCCATTCACATCACCTCTTGAGTGAATGGGCTTTGGATTTCTTCACCATTTCCTTCTAGTTTGTTACTTGTAAGAAGAGCTCAATCATTGGGGGTTCAAGAGCCCTCCCTTGGAGGAAGAGGGGACCCATAAGTCTCCCTTTCTCTTTGGTGTTTTCCCACTAATACAACTTATCCATTGGTGGCATGCATGCTGTTTAATTTTTGTTCCATTTCTCTTATGCACTCTAGTTTAGTTTCTTTTATTGTTATTAGTTTAGTTCTTTGTTTATTTCTTATTCTTGATGTTTCTAACTCTTGCATTCACTGTTGTCTTGTCCAGCTAACCCAACTGGACTTGTAAGAATCCTTATTTTTCTCATTTAGGTGACGAAAGGGATGCAACAGATTGGCGACTCCACTAGGGATTGGTATCAATTTACCCCCCATTTGGGTTGTTTGAGCACTTCGTTTTGGTTTACTTAACTGGCAGGAACCATAACCAACCCATGCCTGCTTGCAAAAAGCTAAATTCAGAGATGAGTTGAGAGAATTTCATCTGAAATTTCTTTCACGACCATGTAAGAGAAAGTGCTTTTTTTAACCCATAGGCACGTCTTCTGAGCACGTGCGCCAAACCCACTGTGTTTCTCAATGCATTCTGCACACTGCGCCAAAAATTCATTTTTAATTTGCACATTGGCGCCCAATGTGCCTCTGTCTACTCTGTGACCTGTGCATCTGTCCAGAAAATCATACATTGTAAGGGTTTTTGTGATTTTTTGGAGGCCCATAGCCTTCTTAAGTTTGATTCTATGCATATTGTAATATGCACAACACTTAGATTCCCTCTCCACATGAAGGGTTAGTCAAAACATAGTCACTTAGGGGGTTAAAAACCATATTTATCTTCTTTTTGTTTTCATTTTTCGACATGAATGGCTTGCTTTGATTAAAGATAAGTTGGAATCATTCTATATCACAAATATAACTACTTGCATTGGGACCAAAAATTGAACGTCAATCTTTGAGTATGCTCTTGTCTCATGCCATAAAGTGATCTTGAGAATCAGAAAAATGATTGAGGGAAAATTTCATCTCCCTTAAAGATAAAATCCTTAGGAGAGGACAAAAGCCCCCTCGGGACTCCTCCTAGTTCCTTTTTAAAACACATCTTAAAATTGTAACGGGCCCATACATGCCCACATGCTACAAATATAAGATAGTTTTGAATTTACTTTATTCGATCAAATCACTAGGGAAGTTTAAAAGTTTTGTAATGGACCCATACATGCCCACATGTAGACAATATAGGATAGTTTTTGAAGCTTTCTTAGATTAAATCACACTAGGGAGTGAAAGGATTGGTAAGGACTCATATTTCCACATGCTAATTCTCTAGAGACTCTAAAATTCTGCAAGGTTGTACCAATGGCATTTAGTTAATTGGGTAATCAAGATGTGTAAGGACCACACGAAGTCCACAAGCAACAAGGTGACACCTAACTTATTAAAAATTTGTCACACTTTCACTTGTTCACACACAAAGTCACTACTCACTCACATAGTTTTCATCTCAAAACGTGGAGTTTGAAGTAAGTTTACTCCAAAGGGATTCTGAAATGCCCCACCCTTTTCTTGACGAGACTATCCACTCCCACTTAATTTCAACGAGATTGGTTCACACCCCCAATCTCTCAAACAACCACATCTAATTTTTTTCTAAAAGCTCACTACATTTTCCTCCACAGGAGGTGCCAAAATATTTTTTTTAGTCTAGGTAGGATCTCAGGGATAGGCATCCAAATAACTTCCCGTTATCTGGTTCTCACATCTTCAAAACAGTCGAAGTTGTCAAATAGGAAACTTTAAAATCCTCCAAGTCAAGTGTTCCTAACACCATAAGTCAGGGAGATACCTGTGAAGGGTCGAAGGCCGAGGTTTGGTTGTTCTATGCGTCCCCCTTAAGGCACCCATTTCTTTGATGGGATCCATCCTGTAACCCATTTCTTAGGCTGAAAATCTAAATGTCGCACTTTGACCGAGGTACCTAGTGACCACATTTTAGGATATCTACCTAGGTGGCAATTGTGGGCTGCAATTGCACCTTGATCATATTTTGTGTGGCTATTGGGAAATGTCTCCATCTCTTTCGAGATATGCCCCCTCTACCCCTCATTATAATTGATTACTTCATCCTTCACTAGTTCGTCTTCTAGTGGCTTCAAGCCCCACTGTTGAGGGCTATTGGAAGGTCCGGTGCTATTTGAGAAGAAGGACGTTACATATTTTAGGACACGAGCATTTGTTTTATTTTTCCTCCCACGTGGACAAAATCTACCTATCCACATGTATGCTTATTTATCAATTGATTTATGTATGATGCTCTTGTGATTACATGCAATTGTGAGATATATTGTGAAGGTCCAAAAAATCATAACAAAGACTCTTGTTCATTTATTTCTCTCATCACCATTTGCACACATCCACTTTGCTAGTTGGACATCATAAGGGACCCACACAATCCCCGTCATTCAAGACGCTTGCTAAATCTCCCTCCCATTCTAGGGGGAGTTCCTAGTCTTGTCAACTCATCGTCTCCACCTTCTCACACTCATGTGAGTGATATAGTCTTAGGATCCACTTTTCTTGGTTCCACTTTACTTGGGTCCACTTCTCAAGGTCAACCATCCACCCACTTTCCTTTACAAGGAAGAGGGGGGCACACCTCGTCCCTAGGAGGAAGTACAACCCCACCTAACCCCCCTCAAGGGTCAGGGACACACAAAAATCACACCATGGCTGTAACTAACCCTCCTCAAGGGTCAGGTACACAAACCATTCCCACAATGATGGGAACTAACCCTCCACCACCACCCCAGATGCCATACTTGGCTTCCCTCAACATATCGGATCTGACTAAGCTCACTAATGATCCTATATTGCACAACCCCACATGGCCTACAATGCCTACCAAACTACCTTCAGACATTCCCAAGTTTGAAGGAAAAGCGGGAGATGACCCAACCAACCATATCATGACCTTCCACTTATGGTGCTCTTCAAACAACATGATGTATGACTCTGTCTGATTGAGATTATTCCAACACACACTCACTGGCCCATCAGCCAAGTGGTATGTAGAAGAAAAAACTAGGTCCCATGTGACCTTTGAATCTTTGGCCAAATCATTTTTTACCTTATTTCAACTACCAATCCGTCATGACAATGTTCTCGAACTACTCTTTGAGTTTAAACAAACCTCTGCTACACACATCGCTGACAACATTCATGAATGGAATCAATGATGCAGTCTATACAAAGAAGAAGCGACCAAGCAACAATGCCTCAATTGGTTTCTCAAATCACTAGTTTCACTCCTTGTCAAGGATGTGGCCGCCACATTCCCCCAATCAAAAGAAGAATCCATAGGCAAGGCCCAACAGTTCTAACTCATTTATTCACAGTCATGATACTTATATACGGTACTACCTGACGCTCTGAGAACCATGCCATTCAGCCAGGACAAACCTGGGATGTCTCACTCAGCGGATGGATTGATTGGTACCACTACACACCACAATTCACACCTCCAACAACCACCTATGTATGGAACACCTCAATATACGTTGGCATATGGTGGACCTCCTTATTATCCTCCTCCCCCTTATCAACAACCATACCCTTTTTCCCTTCCTCCACCCATCATTGGACCACCATCAGCACCCACAGTACGCCCCGCAGCCCAACCAAGTTCTAGTACCCCCTCTACCTCATCTTATACTCTGAGAACTAGTGAAAGAACAATGCCTTCCTATGTACCCTATGGATCATTACCACCAAATAATCCATACTTACTATTTCCTAGCCCTCCACAGCCCATGGCTCCATGTTACAAGGGAAAAACTCTCTATGCCCAAGGGTAAACCACAACAGACAGGTATGACTACAAAAATCAACTCAATTCCAACATATGCTATATAAAATAATGTGCAATACAAGAAAGAGGCCTACCTTGATCCAATGTTTGATGATGTTCCACCGTTGAGAACTTTGACCCAAAGCTTGATACCTACAAGAAGTTCTCAACAAACAAGTAAAGTAAGTATATAGTGATGATATAAAAGGGGTTAGTGCATCAGATAGCATAATCCATTAATAAACATTACAAACACGCCCATGGATAATAATCATATATTTGTAAGATACCAATAGGACGAGAAAGGAGTATTTCTATTAATAATTGATCAATAGAAGTGTCAATGTTAAAGGATTTCGTCTCAGCATGGTTCGAAACCAAGAAACCAAGTTGCTTCCAACTGGGTCCCCACCACTTCAATCCTCCACCAAAGGCAATCTCATGAGAAAGAGGCAAAGAGGTCCTCTCAATAATAAGGGAAGAGCTTGGGGGCTGAACACTATGTTTAGACTTGAGGGACAAAGGGATGCAGACTCAATATGAAGTAATTTCTCCAGAGTAACTTTGCTCTCAAAGTTGAATGCTTTCTCTTTCTTTTCCATAGTTCAAAATTGTGCTCTTATAGCCTCCAAAATGTAACTGAAGGGCCGATTCAGAACGTTTCCAGTACATGGAAGGCCAAGGATCAGAAATATTTTGTCATGACATGGAAACCCGACCTCGTTTTGTATTTTTTGGCACAAATCCCGATATACACGAGTTGTAATGGGGAAGCAAGCATATACGCATCTTACATAGAAGTTAGGGAGCGTATATGTGGAAAAATGTATATTTTTAACTCTAGATTCATCAAAAATGGATAAGAAGTCTGTATAGGGAAATGTTAAAAGGGCCTCTATGCAAGATAGCAATGGTGAGGAAAATCTTTCTATAACAGATGCCCCCTAATGTGTGATATCAGAGGAGTATCTACAATGAAAGAAATACATTATAAATAACCCAGAAGTGGAGTGGTAGAGAACTAGCTGGACGAACTCAATTGCTCATTACATTATGTACTGACTTTGCATACACGGATACCAAGAATACAATGCAGATCCATGTGGAAAACATACCAAACAAGTGTTCATGGCCATGAATAGGCAAATAAAAATGTGGTTATATGCCAAAAGATCTCATAATCACGAACAAGGCCCAGTGAAACCAGTCTCAAAAATCAATCTAAAGATATTTGTATACCATGTAGTACAATCTGATCTCCCATGATAACTGAAGTCAAATAGGTACTGGTCCAATGAAATGGAAGCAGCAGCTCAGGAAAGCTACGGCCACATAGTGATGTCTTCAAGTCTTCTACACTATCCGCCAATGGTGCAAGTCTACATCATGTGAATAAATGAGTTGAGGTCGAATAGGATGAGAAATCATTTGATTACCATTCATTGAAGTATACCGTTAACAAACGTGAGATAGCCTGTCGATGATGAAAGTAGGTATCAAGGCACCGAGTACATCTCTACAAATGTGAATAAAGGAGTTGGTGTCGAACACTTGAGATATCCATTTATTAGGAGACATTGATGTATTCCCATCTGTCAATGGCGAGAGAGCCTTCCACTAATGACTGCAAGCCTCAAGGTACTAATAAAACTCTAGGTCCCATATCCAAAATAAATGAGTTGAATTCGATGGAAGGAGACCCATTGAAAGGAGAGAATTGAGGCATTTGTCATCAGTCAGCACAAGGAACAAAGCAGGAGCTTCATGATTTGGTGGAGATCGAATGAAGAACATGTTCACGAACCAACGACCATGTGTGTCTTTCGCATGTGCCAAATGCAAGAGGTACACGAAAAGGACCCTCTGAATAGTAGCCAATGATGAAAACCTACTGACAAAGGTGAGGAAACCACCAATAAGGCTAATGGCATCTAAGACACTACACGAATCCCAAAGTGTGAATAGATGTCTTATTGTCAAACATAAGGGAAACTACCCAATCAACGACCAATGATGAAATGTTGATTTTTGGGTTCAAGGTGACCTACGAATGATGAAAGGAGGGCCAAGGTGCATGATAAGACCAAAGTATCATGTGATTCTGAGACAAACTGAGGGTATGACTGACATGCAAAGTCAAGATTTCTGAGGAGTGGCTGACACAGGTTGATAGACTTCCTTTGAACAAGAGCGTGAGACATATGGTCAACTTCAGTAGCATGGACTCAATGATGTGACAATTGGATGCAGGAGGCATCAATAATGTTCTCTATAGGGACTAGAAGATTAACCAGTCGGTATAGAAAACTTTGTAGCAGGATCAGCTTCCTAAGGCCATGCTAAACCCAAAATTATGATGACACATGGACTCAATAACTTTGTGCTATGCTCAATGGTGACACGGCTGCTTCTAATTACAATATAGTATTCCCTTCCAGCTCGTCATTTTTTGTTTTTTCATAACAAATGAATGTTATGGTACAGAGGAGGGAATGAGTGTCGCAAGTAAGAAAAACTAGTTCCAGCAGTGGAACGTGCCTATGCTCAATGCAAGGAAATGCATGCGGGAGATGGAAACTCGGGGTGATGTTCCCTCCAGGGTATGGGGTGTCAAATTGTGAAGGATAAAAACAAGGATTTTCTTGGTTGAGGATGTAAAATGCTTAGGCAACGATTTATAACGCAAAGAGAGAACCGGCTAAATTTTCAATACAACAAGCGAGGGCATGAGATGAAATCACAACTTAATGCCAAAAAATGTCCTTTTCTATGTATTTTAGTCTACTTGGTGTGAAAAAGGGGTAAACTTGTGCCAAATAGACATCTTTTCAAATCCAATTTACGAGTGTGTAAAAGACAAGTTCACTCGGAAATCTTTTCTATTTTGATAGCGAGTCGGGAAAGAGCTTAACTAGGACTCATGATCTTTCAAATCCAATTTTAACGAGTGTGAAAGGGACAAATCACTCGATGATATTTTCATTTTTTGGACGATTCAGAAAAGATCTTAACTAAGACTCGTTATTGGGAATCTAATCAACATGTAAAGGGGGAGGCCAAGGCTCCCGTCTCGACCTTCTGTCGAAAGTCAGTATCTTGCAGATAGCTAAAAAGAGCTTGGGAAAACCCAAGGATTTCCAAGTCAAGGAGGAGAAGGTGCTAACAGAGGATACAGTCTCCGTGATGGTTCATATAATGTCTCTTAATGGAAAAGACATAGGTGGAGGCATTGGATACCCCACAAGACCATCCCAATCAAAGGGAACCTCGTTGCGACTTGGAGGGAGAGAAATTGGGAAGAGTAAAACTCTCTCTTGTTCATAAGGTGAAGTAATATAAATGATAAGGACATGGCATAGAAGGTATAGAACTGGAACCAGAAGAGCAGGATCGACCAAAAATTGCATTGGTGCGACCGCTTCCTTAGACTTGTCACTCTCCGAGAGAAAAGTAGGGTCGATCGAATATTGCATCGATACGACCACTTCCTCAACCATTGGTTAAATAGGATGGGAGAAAACAAGGTCAAGAGGTGCATCACCCCAAGAACTAACAGTGTTGTCGGTCGAAGATTGCATCGACACGACCATTGGTTGAAAAATATGTGAGACAACAAGGTGAAGAGATGCATCACCCCTGGTCATAGGAGAGGTGTTAGTCGAAGATTGCATCGACATGATCACAAGTTGAATGGGATGTGAGACAATAAGGTCAAAGGATGCGTCGACCCCTAAAGGAAAAGGGGTGTCAGTTGAAGATTGCATTGGCATGATTGTTGTATCAACTAAAGAAGGAACAGAGTGTTGTGAAACCATAAATGCCTCAGAACCCAAAGGGCCATTAGATGAGCCCCATGCTTCTGGTATCCCAACAGTGACAGGACACAAATGAGTAAGGTGACTTCCTTCACACATCCTACAAAGGAATCTAGGCTTACGTCTGATACATCTTGTTAGGACCACACTATGCACCTTTTTGCCTACACTTTTTGTCATTATTATACCCTTCATCACTAGTATTTAGACTCACAATATCACCTCACCTGATCATTCCAAGGTATACAACGTCCTTTCTCATTATTA
>JASDQU010104210.1:232307-247688 GCA_032191745.1 Picea mariana | reverse complement strand
TTTTTTTTTTATAGGAAACAAACTGATCATAAAAATTTAATTATAGTTATTAAGTTTTACATTTTAAAATTGAACTCAAATTTCCAGTGAGTGTATAGGAGAAATATTAATAATGAAAATGTATATGAGAAATATTAATTATGAAAATGAAACAAGTACTATATTAAAGATTTTAATCTTTACGATTTACTTTTCAAAGGTAAATATGAGTTTTCCAATAACATAGAAAACTACACTACATTGTGGTTAGGTTTGGTTATTGGGGTTTCACAATCCAAAGATGTAACTCATTTTATCCATAACTAAAACACCATTCGAGACACTAGTAAATTGGAAATTGAGTATTATGTTAAAAGGGTGAACCAATGTTCATTGATCAAGAATTCGAGACCCTAGTAAATTGGAAATTGAGTATTATGTTAAAAGGGTGAACCAATGTTCATTGATCAAGAATTCATTGCTAATTTCTTGAGCCAAAATTCAATGAAGGAAAGTAAAGGTAAAAAGGAAGGCTAGAGGGAGCATTCTACATCTATAAGCTTTTCACCCTTACCCTTAAATTAGTTGATATAAACTCTTTCTCAAGATGAGTCACCCATATTTTTTACTCTAGTAACATCCATGCAGTCTTTGTTGCGACCATATAAATTTCCTTAATTAGAAGTAGGAATATAACAACATTTATGACAACAAACACATTGTGTTGGTGTAGTGACCATGTTTACATCCACAATAAATTCCCTTATAAAATCCATAATAATGTCCTTAGTAACATCCTTAATCACAATCGTGTCCTGGTGAATAACCCTATTTACATAATCTTTTACATCATTAGTAATGTCCTAACTAAAAGTCCAAAAAGGGTGTCATTTAGGGACATCCAACCATATTTACTTCTTCGATGTCAAGTGGGGCATGATTATTCTATCTTGTTGGTGCATGGGATTTTTGCCTAGTGATCTAGTGTAACTTGGTATTTTGATGTATTTATGTAAACTTAAATACATAGTGGTTTTAGGATATAAGTGGTTCGTTGATGATTAAAGCTTACTTGATGTAAGTTAGACTTAATGGTTGCACTAGAATTTGGGGTAGTGATTAAATTAAGGTTTATTTATAAACGTGTGTCATAGTGATAAAGAATTTAATTACACTGATAGAAGTAAGGTGCTTTACAACTTAGTATAGGGGAGATGTTGAGGCATTGGTGTTATGTTATGTTAAATAATAATACATTAAAACAATCAAAATCGACTCAATTAAAAAAAATAACAATAATAAAAATAAGTGAGCTCAATTAAAAAAAAAAACAATTACATGTAAAACTTGACATGGAATGAAATAATAAAAAAAATTACACCTTAAGAAATTGGATCCCTCTCCGATGGATCTATGTCGACTAATAACAATTTTGTGAATATAATAACAACATAACAATTTTGTGAATATAATAACAACACCTATGTCGACTAATAACAATTTTGTGAATATAATAACAACACCTTAAGAAATTGGATCCCTCTCCAATGGATCTATGTCGAGTAATAACAATTTTGTGAATATAACAACAATTTTGTAAGAAAAACGACACATTAAGAGAATTTAGGGGACACTGAGCGAGACCCAATATCCAGAGAGGTAGCTAGCTCAGGGAGTTGATCCAGTAACCTCTTGCTTGAAACTAACAACACTCAACCACTCAAACTAACCCACTCATATATATATATATATATGTGTGTGTGTGTTTATTTTTAAAATTCTAAACATAATTTAATCACAATAAAAATAATTCATTCAAATGAGAACAAATAAATATTACTTACTAATTAAATCTTATCTTTTTGAAACAATAAATATTTGCTTATCTCCTAATCATAAATTAGGTAGATCATTATTATCTTAAATTTCTTTTACATTTAACTCCCTTTTCCTACTAAATAAATTAAAAAAAAAAAACATTAATTATAAAAAAAATAAAAATAAAAAATAAAAAATATTTTTCCCACTAAATAAACTTAAAAAAACATAATTTTATAAAAAAATAAAAAATAATAATTAAAAAATAAATAATACAAATGTAAATTTAAAAAAAATATTTAAGAGATTATGAAAAAGAAACGGTCCCCTCGACCATGTTTCCACCCGAAATAGAGGTGCCACCATAGGCGACCAATGCTCCCTTCTTTCTAGCAGTGATGTGGACAGTGGGGTCTTTTTTGTTGGCCATGTCACGCTAGAAAGTGGCTTAAACCACAAATCAATCTATACAATACATTGAGTGGCTAACAGAAAGGGCACCAACCAACCACACCATCGTCGAAATGCAATGCATCTCATAAAGTGGCTTAGGAATGCTTTTTATGCATTAAGTGGCTAAAGGAAAGGGCCCTTGATCGCTATGTTATCACCAAATAGCAGCGACACCCGCCCGCCCCCCCCCCTTCCAGTGGCTAGGTCGGTTGCGGGATTGTAAGAGGGGCAAAATTGAGAGGGAGGGGGTTATAGTGGATGACATATTATTTTTATTATTATTTTGTTTTTTATTCATAAAGATAATTATTATTATTTTTATTTATTTATTAAAATTTTATTGTTTTCACGGATATTAATATTGAAATAATGGTTGTTAAAACTAATTAAAGCAAATAATCCATATTATATACTATGCTTTATTTATATTAACAAAAATCATAATTATTAATTTAGATATTATTGGTTTCTTAAATTCTTTTTGAAGGGTTTTTAAGTTTAACTATTTTTTTAAATTATTTTTTTTTGAAAACGATTTTTTTTTTTTTTTGTTAATTGGTTTGGATTTTTTTGGTATCAGGATTAATTTTTGGCTTGAGAAACCGCGATTTAAGGGCATTTAAGCTGTCAAAATCACCCGTGGATCGCACCTGGCCTGAGCCACACCAACCCTTAACATGGTTGGATTTTTTGTCCCCGCAGGTTTCAAACCGATGACTTTTCAACACGGAATAGCTTAACAACACACTCCGTCACTGACTGTCCTACAATATGATTTTATTATCTATATAAAAAAAACTTTTTATCTCTTTTATTAGTTTCGTTTTTGTTATTTATTTTTCAATTTTATTTTCAAAATTGATTAGTTTTTAATTGTGGAATGAACTCATGTGAAGAGTATAGGGTAGGAAAAATAAGTTAATGGAAAGAGAGGGATTAATAGCTCATTGAGGTTTCTCATGTTTATGATTCCATCCTTATAGTAAAAGTAAAGGGCGGATGACATAATGAGACTAAGACTTTGTGTGATGGTTATGTTCCACTGAGGTAAAGGTCAATGGGTCTCTATGAAGACTCCATCACCACTAACCATTTATCAATAAACACTCTATATTGACCATGTTTTAAAGATTTTCTTATTAAATGAAATTTTGGTTTAAAATTGTAATTTTTATATAATTATTTGTAAATCATGTTACTTAAAAATGTTGTGTTTTATTTTAAATGAAAATTCATTTCTATTCATTGTTTTAGGAAAGTTTAAAATATCAAATTAACATGTTTGTATAAATAATGATGAAATTACAATTTTTCATATATGTTACTTAAAAATGTTGTGGTTTATTTTAAATGAAAATTCATTTATATTCATTGTTTTAGGAAAGTTTAAAAATATCAAATTAACATGTTTGTATAAATAATGATGAAATTACAATTTTTCATATTTTGTAATTTTAGTGATTATTCTTTTATTTTTATTTTTTAAAATATACAAAAATCTTAATGGAATTAAATAGATAATAAATATTATTGCAAAAATTTTAATTTTTTATACTTAAAATTAAGTAATATTTTTCTAATATTTTAATATTTTTCATTTTTTCAGAACATTGATAAGATAAAAAATGGTTGTTTTCACATATAATCATCAATACATTATTTTAAAAAGAAAAATGATATGAAAATATTAAAAAATGCTCAAATTAAAATTTGTCATATTGATCTAGATTGTATCATTATATTATTTGTCATATATTTCGATGTTTTCAAAGTGAAAAAAATTGGGGGAATTAGCTTGCAGGGTCATTTTAACGGCATGTCCCCGTTTGGTAAATTGGGGTTTGAATCCTTGCAAAGCCATTTTGAGGCGTCAAACGACATTTTTTGGTGTCAAAATTTCCCCAATGCTCGCTCAGAAATCGTGATGTTGTTCTACACATTGATACTTTTCCAATGGTGCAAAAATCGCATCAATTGGAGCTCATATGCAGAAGTTATGCCTCCCGCAAGTTGACCTATCATGTTGACCACCATGGTATGAGAGGATGCCATGCCAAATCCCATTACTCATGCATATGGGGCTAGCCATGCATGGAATTTCAAGAATATTCTAGAAGGTCTGAAACCTTATCACAATTGAGGGTTGAGGAAGTCAAAACCCTACCCCTATATGGCTATCGAGCTATCTTAAATACTAGTCCACTAAGAGGAGAGGGGGTTCCATTCTTTTGCCTTCTATCTTGTTCCATAGTTGAGCATAACAATTGAGAGTGATATTTTGTGAGAATAATAGAGGAGGAGAGATTATGTAGTAGCTATACAAGCCACAATGTCAAAGGAAATTGCCTCTTTCTTTGTACTTGCATTTGAAGAAAAGAGAGCAGAGCAATCTCACCTTCTAGATGAGTTTTCTCTTATATTGGGTTCTTAGGTTATATCTTGTGTTTTTTTTGTGGATGACATGTGTGTATTTATTTATGTTCTCTATTTTTCACATTTGAACTATTTCATACATTTTAAACAAAAAACGAGTAATTAAAGAGTTTGAGATCTAAAGCAAATTGACTTTCATAGTAAATATTTTAGTGTTTTATTAGATCTATTGTGACAAAATGTCAAGTGCAATATCCATGATAGTTTACAAACCATATTGGTATTAGAGAAGGTTTTCTTGGGGCATTTGTGGAAAGTTACAAGGATCGAAGAATTTGTTTAAGAAGAAAGTTGTAGAACCCTAGCCATGGCTGGTGAGTTTGTTCATAACAACCCTTGAGCTCTAGTAGAGGAGATATTTGCAAGGCTAAAAGAGAAATCCACTGACATATCTCGTAATATATCCCTCCTCATGGAGGCTCTAGCAAGCAAGCTCAAACCATTCAGAGAAGTTGGAGGCTTGAATTTAGTGGTTAAATTGGATGGGAGATCGAGAGACAACGAACACCCAGAAAAGGAGTTAGAAAAAAACCCCAAGAAAGAGCAGTCGAGATCCAGTGCCATAAACCCTTCACAGTCCCTATTCAAGATGGAAGAGAGTGGAAATAAATCCATACCAATGTGAGATCGACACATTAAAAAATAATCATTGGTTGCAACAACTAGAAGTTTATTTCAACATTCACCATATAGATGAGAAACAAAAGATATCATTTTCTAGATTGAAGTTAGAGGGCCATGCTTTAACCTAGTGACACATTCATACAGAAACACTTAGGATGGAGGGTGATCCTCTAGTAACTAGTTGGGAGGAATTCAAAACCCTCATGAATTCTCAATTCTTCCCTATCAGGTATGTAGAGGACCAATGGATCTGGTGGCACTACTTTAAGAAGAAGCAATGGTAGAGTGTAGAGGAGTAAATCACTGAGTTCAAAAACATCGACTTCATGTTGGGTATCTCTCCCAAGAACCCATATGTACTCTTCAAGTACCTAGAGGGTCTGCATAGCCATCTATGTAATAAAGTGATGCTTTTCAAGACAAGGATAGTAGACAAGCCATGCGTACATGCATAATATCTGGAAAGCATAAGCCATAAGAAAGGGCAACCAATTAGTTCCAGGAATAAAGAGCAGTAGGAAGCTTCCAAGGAGGGGCAGAAGAACTGGAAAGGGGGAAAGGATAAGAAGATAACAACCATTTCACATCAATTCAAGGATCCCAACAATCATTGCAACATTTATGGTCACATTGAGGAAAAGTGTTGGAAACTACATCCAGGGTTGAACCTAAAGAACCACAAGAGAAGGAAAGATCAATCTCTTCCACATCAAGATTTAGGTTAAGAAGACCAAGATAGATGCTTTGTTTGAATCTAGTTCACAAGCTAATCTCATAGCAGTGGATCTAGTAAAAAATCTTGGATTGGAGATTCACAATCATCTTGGCTCTTATCGATTGGGTTGGGTAAACAAGGATGCATAGATCAAGGTAACAAAATAGTGCAAGATTAAATTTGTTGTAAGTGCTGATTTTATTGATGAAGTGGAGTAGGACATAGTACCCCTTGACATATGTGGAGTAGTGTTTGGAACCCCCTACATGTATATGAGGGATGCAATATTCATGCGAAGAGCCAACTACTATCGAGTAATCAAGGATGGGAAGTGCTACATCATCAATGCACATAAAGGAAAGTAAAATATCTCATTGGTAAGTGCCAATTAAGATAATAAATTTATTAGTTCCAATACTAAATATGTTTTCTTTTAATTAAGAGAAAATCAAACCGAGGATAAGTCAATAAGAGTAAAGGAATCCCTGGAGGGGTGTACTTGATAGAAGAAACATTAGTTGGAGGAGTTTCTATAGGCATATAGAGGAATTTTCTAGGAGCCTAAAGGGATACCACCCAAAAGGGAAGTGGAGAATGAAATATAGTTATTTCCAAACTCCCCATTGGTGAATATTGGGTTGTATAGATAGTCTGTTCTGGAAGCAAATGAAGTGAAGAAGTAGTTTTAGTAACTCTTGGATATGGGTGTGATTCGATCAAGCACCTCACCTTGAGGTAAACCTATCATAATTGTACCAAAAATGGATGGGCATTGGTAAATCTCTATTGAATACAAAGTATTGAACACGATTACACTAAAAAATCGGTACCTTTTGCTCCAGATCAATGATATGTTAGATTAGTTGTAGCATGCAAAATATTTCACCAAGTTGGATCTCAAATCCGCATACCACTAGGTACACGTCAAGGAAGAAGATACTTGGAAGACTGTTATATAATTAATTTTCACCCTACAAGGACAAAAGGGAATCTACTAGAAGATGAAATCCAAGACACAACTCTAGCTCAGGATTTATATCACTTTTAAAGGGTATTTATTGTCATACATAGGACAATAAGTGACTAGTCGTTGGCCATCTATAATGCAATGTATGACGCCATCTATAAAATTATAGATTCACATAGTTTCAAAGAGATAAGTGAGGAATGAGTTGGTTCTTCATGGCATGATCCTTGGAACTCACATCATTCGAGTATCCATTGGTCTCTAAAAGATATAGAAGCTCTCCTAAGCCTCTTCAAACGATATATATAAAGAAGGAAAATGTTGAGCATGAAGAGGGAGAATCATTTACAAATTTATGCTACCAAAATTAAGAGGAGTTTTTCCATCAACAATAGTTGCATTTAGGTTTCCTAGCTTGGTTGAAGAGCCAAGGAGGGGCAAGGAGCAATGGGAAAAGAGGAATGCATCTACATCATGCGGTAATTGTATTGATGTAATTCCATTTTTTAGATTAATAAATCATTGGTTTCACCTTATGAATGTTTGTTTTCATGCATAAATATTGATATGTGGTTTATTTGATTATAGATCAAGTTAGACTCCAAGCTAGATATAGGATTCTAACACTAGGAAGATAAGTAGAATGGTATTGTTTTGTCTCTTGTGTGTAGAAAGAAGGTTGTAGGAGTTGGAGCTGGAACTTCATGATTTTTTCAGCCAGGACATATGCATGACAACCTTCAGAATAAGGTATGCCATTCTTCCATTTCCAAGGTCATTTTAAAAGCATGTCCTAGTTTGAAAAAATGGTGTTTGAAACATTTTGAAGCCATTTGAGGCATCAAATGACATTTTTGGGGGTTACAATTTTCCAAATTATAGTTTAAACACTCTGACGTTGTTCTACACTTTGATATTTTTCCAATGGTGAAAAAATCACATCAATTAGAGGTAATATGCAGAAGTTATGCCTCCTGCAAGTCGACCTACCATGGTGACCACCATGGTATGAGAGGATTCCATGTTAGCTCCCATTACTCATGCATATGGGGCTAGACATGTATTTAATTTCAAGAATATTCTAGAAGGTATGAAACCTTATCTCAATTTAGGGTTGATGAAGTCAAAACCTACCCCTAGATGGCTATCGGGCAATCTTAAATACTGGGCCACTAAGAGGAGAAGGGGTTCCATTCTTTTGCATTATATCTTGTTCCATAGTTGAGCATAAAAATTGAGAGTGGTATTTTATGAGAATAACAAAAGAGGAGAGATTTTGTAGTAGCCATACAAGCCACAATGTCAAAGGAAACTGCATATTTGTTTGTACTTGCATTTTAAGAAAAGAGAGCATAGTGACCTCACCTTCTAGCTAGGTTTTTCCTTGTATTGAGTTTCCTAGGTTATATCTTGTGTTTATTTTTGGATGGCATATGTGTATTTATTTATGTTCTCTATTTTTCACATTTGAACTATTTCATACATTTTAAATAGAAAACCAGTAATTAAAGAGTTTGAGATCTAAAGGAAATTAACCTTCATAGTAAATATTTTAGTGTTTTATTAGATCTATTGTGACAAACTGTCGAGTGGAATATCAATGATAGTTTACAAATCATATTGGTATTAGAGAATATTTTCTTGGAGTATTTGTGGAAATTTGTAGGGATCTAAGTGTTAGGTAGCTAGAGAGGTAGTGGGGGGGCCAAGAGGGCCATTAGTGATAATAGTGGAGGACATTCAATGTAAGGTGGACTAGGTCCACTATATTATTAAATATGTCCCACTATGGTAGTTAGATATAATAAATGGGTAGTTAGATATAATAAATGTAAGAGGACTTTTTAGAAGGTTCTACTTCTAGCAGATTCCTCCTCTAAAATGATATTAGGTGATGGTAGCACTATATAAATGGGTTCAAGAAATGTAATGGGATATGAAGAGAAGTGTTGTATTGTGAGTGGTATCTCAATAGGAGGATGCCCTCTCGAAGAGGAAAGTGAATAGGAGATGATCCTGTCAATAATAGGATCCATTGTATGGTCTTTCCCTACCCTAAGGATTTCATAGTTATAAAATAGATGTTTCATATTGTTCTTTTATATATATTGTGTTGATTTCGTATTCATTTCTTTGGTTCTTAACAAGTGGTATTAGAGCACTTTCCTTGACAGGAAGTGTGGGAAAATATTTTTATTTTTTGCAGATTTATTTTTTCGAAACAAAAAGAGGGCCATGACATTAGGGTGATTTATGTAGATTTTGGTGCAAAATTTAAAAAAAATGGTTGTAGATATGAGTTCCTATTAGAAAAACACCCAAGTTAAAAAAAATAAATAATAATAATAAAAAACGTCTGAAACAGAGTCTGGGAAGTCAAGTTATTTGCATTTTAAAATCTGCAATGTTCAGGGTTTTTTTTTTCCGTGAACGACCACATCATTTTTCATATTTCTGTAGCATCTGGGGTTGAATGTTTCAAAAACAATTTCAGATATAAGTTCCTCTCACAATTTCACCCATTTTCAAAAAACAAATTGTCCAAATCAGAGCTCTAGAAGTGAAGACATCGCGGATTTAAAATCAACTGTTTTTTGGGGTTTTCGTGATGGTTGCGGTACTGTAGAGTTCATAATTTTTCATAGGGTGGTCAAATTGCTACCAGGTCAATACCATTGGATAAATTAATTTAATCTATTTATTCTGGTATATTTTATGTGGTGTTTCCAATGGCTATTTACTCTCAAACCCTGAAAGAATTTCTACATATAATTAAAGCATTCAAATCCCAATGGAATGACACATTACATGGTCCACATTGCATGACCTTGCAGACAACCTCAAGGATAGTTTTCATAGTATTCAAGATTCATTGGATAGCATGAAGGAGATATTTCTTATGGCAGACATCAGGGATGAATATAATCAAGAAATATATGCTTGGTATGATTTTGAGGCCGATTGTGATGATTGGCATATGGATAGTTGTCATTTCTGGGATGACAACCACTTCTGACTTTTATTTGATGACTCTACTCTACCTTTTGTATAGAACATCAATGTGACACATTAGGAGCTAGTTATGATTACTAGTGTCTAGCCTGCATATTCTACAACGGTATTGTTCCTTCCAGATTCAACTTTGACCCTTTCCCACTATGTGGATGGATATTATTATTTGAATCCACATGATCGGTGTTAGTCTTGGGAGCATAATTTTCAGTTGGTTATTGGGTGCCAATATCTTCCATGTGGAGTTCACATGAGAAATTGGACATGGGGCCCTGGTTTACAATGGAGGTTGGACTACTTCAGCATGGTGGCTTCCATTTCTCAATGGGATTCTGGTTCTCTAGTCTACTTCAACACTATGGTCCACACTTATCCATGGGACCCTAGTATATGGTTGTACATCAAGTGTTGAGGACAACGCTTTCATAAGNATTCAATGTAAGGTGGACTAGGTCCACTATATTATTAAATAAGGCCCACTATGGTAGTTAGATATAATAAATGGGTATTTAGATATAATAAATGTAAGAGGACTTCTTAGAATGTTCAACTTCTAGAAGATTCCTCCTCTAGAATTCTCTTAGGTGATGGTAGCACTATATAAAGGGGCTCAAGCAATGTAATGGGATATGAAGAGAAGCATTTTATTGTGAGTGGTATCTCAATAGGAGAATTCCCCCTCAAAGAGGCAAGTGAACAGGAGAGGATCTTGTCCATAATAGGATCCATTGTATGGTGTTTCCCTACCCTAAGAGTTTGATAGTAATAAAAGAGATTTTGCATATTGTTCTTCTATATCTATTGTGGTGCTTGTGTATTCAGTTCTTTGGTTATTAACACCAAGAATGCGTTTAATAAGAAAGTTGTCTAAACCTAGCCATGGTCAATGAGTTTATTCATAGCAACCCTAGAGATCTAGTAGAGGAGATATTTGCAAGGCTAGAAGAGAAAGCCACTACCATATCTCACAATACATCCCTCCTCATGGCGACTCTAGCAAGAAATCTAAGACCATTTAGAGAAGTTGGAGACTTGAACTTAGTGGTCAGATTGGATGAGAGATTGGGAGATAACGAACACCCAGAAAAGGAGTCAGAAAAAAAACCCAAGAAAGAGCAGTCGAGTTCTAGTGCCATAAACCCTTCACAGTCCATATTGAAGATGGAAGAGAAAGTGGAAATAAAGCCATACCAATGTGATATCGACACATTAAAACATAATCGTTGGTTGCAACAACTAGATTTACTTTCTTTCAACGTTCACCATATAGATGAGAAACAAAATATATCATTTTCCAGACTGAAGTTAGAGGGACAAGTTTTAATCTAGTGACAAATTCATACGAAAACAATTAGGGTGGGGGGTGATCCTCTAGTAACTAGGTCAGAGGAATTAAAAACCCTCATGAATTCCCAATTATACCCTATCAGGTATGTAGAGGACCAATGGATATGGTGGCACTACTTTAAGAAGAAGCAAGGGTAGAGTGTAGAGGAGTAAACCACCGAGTTTAAAAACATCGATTTCATGTTGGGTATCACTCCCAAGAACTCAAATGTACTCCTCAAGTATCTAGAGGCTATGCATAGCCATCTACAAAATAAAGTGATTATTTTCAATACAAGGATAGTAGATAAGGCATGTGTACATGCATACTATCTGGAAAACATAGGCTATACAAAAGGGAAATCAAGCAAATACAGGAATAAAGAGCACTAGGAAGCTTCCAAGGAGGGGAGGAAGAAGTGGAAAGGGTGAAAGGATAATAATATAGCATCCATTGCACATAAATTCAGGGATCCCAACAATGATTGCAACATTTATGTTCACAATGAGGAAAAGTGTTTGAAACTACATCCAGGGTTGAACCTGAAGCCATGCCAAGGTGATATCAACACATTAAAACTGAATCATTTGTTTCAACATCTAGAAGTTTATTTTAGCATTCAACATATAGATGATAAACAAACTATATCATTTTCCAAAATAAAGTTAGAGGGCCATTCCTAGTAGGAAATTCATATGGAAACACTTAGGCTGGAGGGTGATCCTCTAGTAACCAGGTGAGAGGAATTAAAAACCATCATCAAGTCCCAATTCTACCCTATCAAGGATGTAGAGGACCAATGGATCTCATGGAACTACTTTAGGAAGAAGCAAGGGTAGAGTGTAGAGGAGTAAACCACCGAGTTCAGGAACATGGCCATCATGTTGGGTTTCTCTCCCAAGAACCTAGATGTACTCCTCAAGTATCTAGGGGGTCTTCATATCCATCTACAAAATAAACTAATGGTTTTCAAGACAAGGATAATAGATGAGGCATGTGTACATGCATAATATCTGTAAAACATAGGCCACAAGAAAGGGAAACTAAGCATTTCCAGGAAGAAAGAGCACTAGGAAGATTCCACGGAGGGGTAGAAGAAGTGGAAAGGGGTAAAGAATAAGAAGATAGCAACCACTGCAGATCAATTCAAGGATAAAAAATACCATTTCAACATTGATAGTCACACTAAGGAAAAATTTTGCAAACTACATCCAAGGGTGAACTTGAAGAACCACAAGAAGGAAGTAATGAAAAATAATCTTGTAGCCATGGATTTGGGAAATCAAATTGAAATAAAATCCAATGTGGATGAGAAGATTGTTTGCACATCAATGTAGAAGCATGTGAATTTGAGTATCCTTCATCACCAAGAAGAGAAGGAAAGAACAAGCTCTTCCACATCAATATTCAGGTCAAGCACACTAACATAAATGCTTTGTTTGACTCTAGTTCACAAGATAATCTCATAGCAATGAATCTAGTTAAAAATATTGGATTGGATTTTCACGATCATCCTGGCTCCTATCCATTGGGTTGGGTAAACAAGGATACATAGATCAAGGTAACAAAATAGTGCAAGATTAAATTTCTTGTAAGTGTTGATTTTATTGATGAAGTGGAATAGAACATAATACCCCTTGACATATGTGGAGTAGTGTTTGGAATCCCCTATATATATATGATGAATGCAATATTCATGTGGAGATCCAACCAATATTGAGTAATCAAGGATGGAAAGATCTACATCATCAATGTGCATAAAGGCAAGTAAAATATCTCATCAGTAAGTGCCAACCAAGCCAAGAAATTTATTAGTTCTAGTACTAAATATGTTTTCATTTTATTAACAGAAAATCAGACCAAGGATGAGTCAATAAGAGTAAAGGCATCCCTGGAGGGGTGTACTAAACAACATAAACATCGGTTGGAGGATTTTATATAGGAATATAGAGGAATTTTATAGGAGCCTAAAGGGATACCACCCAATAGGGAAGTGGATCATGAAATATAGTTATTTCTAGACTCCCCATTGTTGAATATTGGGTTGTATAGAAAGTATGTTTTGGAAGCAAATGAAGTGGAGAAGTAGTTGTAGTAACTATTGGAGCAGGGTCTGATTCGATAAAACACCTCACCTTGTGGGCCATCTATCATAAATGTACCAAAAAAGGATGGGAATTCATAAATGTGTATTGACTACAAAACATTGAAAAAAATTACATTTAAAAATCGGTACCTTCTGCTCCAGATCGATGATCTGTTAGATATGTTTTAGCATGCAAAATATTTTTCCAAGTTGGATTTCAAATCTGAATACCACTAGGTACACATACAGGAAGAATACACCTGGAAGACTATTATAGAATTAATTTCCACCCTACAAGGCTAGAAGGGAATCTACTAGAAGATGAAAGCCAAGAAACAAATCTAACTAAGGATTTAGACTAATTTTGAAGGGTGTCTCTTGTCATACATAGGAAAACAAGCAACTAGTCATTGATCAACTATAGTGCAACCCATGACACCCTTTATAACCTTATAGATTCACGAAATTTTGAAGAGGTAAGTGAGGGATGAGTTAGTTCTTCATGGCACGAGCCTTGGAACTCACATCAATCGAGTATCCATTGGCCTCTAGAAGATATAGAAGCTCTCCTAAGCCTCTTCAAAGGATATACATATAGAAGGATAATGTTGAGAATGAGGGAGATTCATTTACAGATTTATGTTGCCAAAAGTTAAAGGAGCTTTTCCATCTACAACAGTTGCATTTAGGTTTCCTAGCTCTTTTGAAGAGTTGAGGAGGGGCAAGGAGAAATGAGAAAATAGGAATGCATGTACATCATGGGGTAGTTGTATTGATGTAATTCCATTTTTTCAGATTAATAAACCATTGGTTTTCCCTTATGAATTCTTGTTTTCATGCATAAATATTGGTATTTGGTTTATTTTATTATAGATCAGGTTATATCCAAGCTAGATCTAGGATTCTAACACTAGGAAGATAAGTAGAATGGTATTGTTTTGTCTCTTGTGTGTACGAAGTAGGTTGTAGGAGCCGGAGCTAGAACTTCAGGATTGTATGAACTAGGACATAGGAAGGACAACCTTCAAAACAAGGTATGCTATTCTTCCATTTCCTTGTGTAATATTGAATCTTATTGTTTGTTTCTAGAAATCCATATAAGTCTATCCCTCTATCTACCTAGAATCAATAGGCAGATCCTAGGGAGATCTTACCATCCACTTGTGATATTTTCTCCATAATAGAACTGGTGATTCCATAGGGTAAGGATATTTGATTTTTGTCTAGTTCAGAATCCCTTTCCTTTTATCCTATGTTTTGATTGGATTATTTTCTTCCTTGCTACTCCCTCAGAGGTTGGATCCCTCAAATCTGATTGGATTTGATTCAGATCTCTATTTTAAAAAAAATTGCAGGGTGTTGCTTGTTGCAACACTGTTGAGAAGATACCACTCGCATTTTTCCAGTATTCTAATCCGTGACATCCCCTGTAAATTAGGAAAAATGTAGATTTCCTAGGTTCTTTTGGTTAGATCTAGTTTCTCCAGTCTTTGGGATATCTGATTGGTCTATTTATGTAGATATTTTCTTTGATTGAGTCCTTTTCTCATACCATTTTCCTTCAACTTCCATTTGAAGCGGGTTTGTGTGGCTTGTTTGGATTTCTTGGTTAATTTTATTTGTTTTCCTTTGAAGTTGGAAAGTGCTCCCAACATATCTGGTCAGATCTTTTAATGTCTTCTATTGATCGCATTTGGTGTGTTTTTCCTCTTGTGATTAGTGATCATTACTAGATCCATTTTCATAGGTGAGTTATGAGTGATATTCTTGTAGAGACATTTGAGTGGGATTTTCAGCATTGTTACCAATTTCATACAACCCTTGCTTGTTGATTTGCGGGTTTTCCATTTTCACATTGTGTTCTTGATTATATTAAGAAACCCTTCGCATCACATTTGGAAAAAGAAAAATAATCTTTTTAGGCTTACAAGCTTTTGAAGCATTAAGGACAAAGTACATTGGTGAAG
>JASDQU010104210.1:219235-231368 GCA_032191745.1 Picea mariana | reverse complement strand
AAACGGGGCCCACATGACTTTTGGCGCTTCATCTCCTAGGGTTAGGTTTTTGGATGTTTAGGGTTTTTGAAACTCCTGTTTATTGTAAAAAGGCCTTGAGATCCTCATTGTAATCTTCTTCTTGCAAATGAGTGCAGCCGTCACATCTCTTCTCAGAGATAAGCCGCCACCATTCCAGCAAGCTTATTTTCCACTGCATTTTACAGTTTCAGCTTATTTCCTTATTGAATAGAAAACCAATTTTACTGTATCTCTGTCATTCTGTGTTAAGCATTTGGTAATAATCTGTAGTTATTTCGTTCTTCTCATAAAATCTGGATCACTCGTCTAATAGAAGAGTTAAGCACGAGGTCGCATCAAGGAAAGTAGGGACATTACCCCTTTCTGCTTGTTTTTGTGTTTGTGGCATCACTTGAATTACTACATATATGGGGGTTTCATTGGTGCCAAACCTCTATGTGAGGTAACACCTTCAAAGAATCAATCTTATTTACCCTTCCCTTATGTCTAGTTGTATCTGAAACTATTCACCTGTTCATTAGTTGTGAGGTGGTAGCCTTAGTGGCCATTCCTAGGTATCCTACAGAGGTGACTACAAGTGGGATGTTCATGTAGTACCTGTGATATACATTCGTTCATGGTCTAAGTTCCCCCATAGGGTTCTTTCCTTAATAAAGGGTTCTTGCACCGATCAAGGCTATTTCACATCATTCATTGTAACTACTCCCAATACCTTTGCTATACAATCTTAACGGGACTTCACCTCCCCTAGAAGGTTAGTTTTCAAAAGGCCCCATGAGGCATTGGTTTTCTTGTTGTTGTCCTAGATTTTTCAGGGGTGTTTTCTTTGGTTTAGTTTCTACGTTGGCCTTAGGTTGAATTGTGTTTGACTTACACATATTATTTTCACCATGGATGAATCAATGCATCTGTCCCATTGATTGAAAGGACTAGAGTCAATCATAGAGGTATAACCACCTCTCAAGAGACGCGATATAGGTGACCATGAATGTAAAGAGTCCCATATTTGGTTTGAAGAGACTAGTTTGGTTGAGGTGGAAATGGTCGATAAAATTCCTGCACCACACTTTAACCCTCCTTTGAAAAATCCTGAAGTACCCATACTTATCTAGGTAAGGTAACTTTTTAGTGAACCTTTTTATTTTTTTAATGATCACACCATGTCAGGATGAAGTGTATTTTTCAGCGTGCCTGAGACATCGATCCCATGTGAAAGTGGGGTTGGGGGTGCTATCATTGGAATTTCGTCTGCAAATGGTTACAGGAACCCAACATCTTCAAACACCCATTAGTTCATCCATGGCCCAGAAAATACATTTCCAAAGGGCACAAAACTATACAACTGGTTAAAAAATTAGCATGCGCCAAGGATACAAAGGCAGCGCACGCACGTGCGACAATTGAATAACGTCGAAAACGCGCATATGCGCCCGATGTGGGACTATGGACGAAAAAAGCCATGCACACCTCAGAACGACACATTTATGATTTTGGTCGACCTTCAACCCACTTCTGGTTCATCTCCCAAGTCGATTTGTCACCCAAATCCGAGTGGAATCTGAGTGGGGGGCTGGTCAAAGACCTAAGGGTGCCCTAAAGAGCCCCTTGTTCACAATAAAGACTGGTTGAATAATGCCTCAAATCTTTGCTATAAAAAGAGGCCATGGGTGCACTATATTTTCAAGGAATTCATTTGTATTGTTATGCTACCTATATTCTCTTGGAGAATCCTCTTTTCTCATCAAGAGCATACAAGCACCATTTCGTTTAGATATTCACATCACTTCTTGAGTGAATGGGTTTTGGATTTCTTCACCATTTCCTTCTAGTTTTCTACTTGTCAGAAGAGCTCAATCATTGGGGGTTCAAGAGCCCTCCCTTGGAGGAAGAGGGGACCTATAAGTCTCCCTTTCTCTTTGGTGTTTCCCACTAATGCAACTTATCCATTGGTGGCATGAATGTTGTTTATTTTTGTTCTATTTACCTTATGCACTCTAGTTTAGTTTCTTTTATTGCTATTAGTTTAGTTATTTGTTTATTTCTTATGCTTGATGTTTCTAACTCTTGCATTCACTGTTGTCTTGTCCAGCTAACCCAACTGGACTTGTAAGTGTCTTTATTTTGCTCATTTAGGTGACAAAAGGGAGGAAATAGATTTGCGACTCCAATGGGTATTGGTATCAATTTCCCCCTCATTTGGGTTGTTTGAGTGCTTCGTTTTGGTTTATTTAACTTGCAAGAACCATAACCGGCCCATGCATACCCACAAAAAGCTAAATTCAGAGTTGAGTTGAGAGAATTTCATCGAAAATTTCTTTCACGACCGTGTAACAAAAAATTCGCAGATTTTTTAACCCACAGGCATGTCTTCTGAGCACGTGTGCCAAACCCACTATGTTTCTCAATGCATTCTGTGCACTGCGCCAAAAAGTCATTTTTAATTTGCACATTCTGCGCATTGTGCCAAAAAGTCATTTTTAATTTGCGCATTGGCACCCAATGTGCCTCTGTCTACTCTGTGACCTACGCATCTGTCCAGAAAAGCATACATTGTAAGGGTTTTTGTGATTTGTTGGAGGCCCATAGCCTTCTTAAGTTTGATTATATGTAGATTGTAATATGCACCACACTTAAATTTCCTCTCCACATGAAGGGTTAGTCAAAACATAGGCACTTAGGGGGTTAAAATCCATATTTATCGTCTTTTTTCTTTCATTTTTCCACATGGATAGCTTGATTTGATTAAAGATAAGCTAGAATCATTCTATATCACAAATATAACTACTTGTATTGGGACCAGAAATTGAATGTCAATCTTTGAGTATGCTCTTCTCTCGCACCATAAAGCGATCTTGAGAATCAGAAAAACGATTGAGGGGAAATTTCATCTCCCTTAAAGACAAAATCTTTAGGAGAGGACAACAACCCCCTTGAGACTCCTCTTAGTTTCTTTTCAAACACATCTTAAAATTGTAACGAGCCCATACATGCCCACATGCTACAAATATAGGATAGTTTTGAATTTACCTTCTTAGATTAAATGACTAGGGAATTTTAAAGGTTTTGTAATGGGCCCATACATGCCCACATGTCCACAATCTAGGATAGTTGTTGAAGATTTCTTAGATTAAATCACACTAGGGAGTTAAAGGATTGGTAAGGACCCATTTGTCCACATTCTAGTTCTCTAGGGACTTTAAAATTTCATAAGGTTGTTCCAATGGCATTTAGTAAATTAGGTATTCAAGACTTGTAAGGACAACACAAAGTCCACATGCAACAAGGTGACACCTAACTTATTAAAAATTTGGCACACTTTCACTTGCTCACACACAAATTTACTACTCACTCACATAGCTTCATGTAGAAAATCATGGAGGTTGAAGTAAGGTTCCTCCAAAGGGATTCTGAAACGCCCCACCCCTTTTTCTTGATGAGACTATCCACTCCCACTTAATTTCAACGAGATTGGTTCACACCCCCAATATCTCAAACAACCACATCTAATTTTTTTCTAAAAGCTCACTAAGTTTTTCCTCCACAGGAGGTGACAAAATAAATTGTTTAGTCTAGGTAGGATCTCCAGGATAGGCATCCAAATAACTCCCCGCTATCTGGTTCTCACATCTTCAAAACAGTAGAAGTTGAAAAATAGGAAACTTTAAAATCCTCCAAGTCAAGTGCTCCTAACACCATAAGGCAGGGAGATACCTATGAAGGGTTGAAGGCCGAGGTACGGTTGTTCTGTGCATCCCCCCTTGAGGCACCAACCTCTTGGATGTGATCCATCCTGTGACCCATTTCTTAGGTTGAAAATCTAAATGTCGTAGTTTGACCAAGGTACCTAGTGACCAAATTTTAGGACACTACCCAGGTGGCAATTGTGGAATTGTGGGCTGCAATTGCACCTTGATCAGATTTTGTGTGGATATTGGGAAATATCGCTAGCCCTTTCTAGATATGCCCCCTCTACCCCTCATTATAACTACTTACTTCATCCTTCACTAGTTCCTCTTCCAGTGGCTTCAGATCCCACTTTCGAGTGCTATTGGAAGGTCTAGTGCTATTTGAGAGGAAGGATATTACATCTTTTAGGACACGAGCATTTTGTTTTCTTTGTTCTCCCACATGGGAAAAACCTACCTACCCACATGTATGCTTCTTTATCAACTTATTTATGTATGATGCTCTTGTGATTACATGCGATTGTGAGATATATTGTGAAGGTCCAAAAAATCATAACAAAGACTATTGTTCATGTATTTGTCTCATCACCATTTTCACACATCCACTTTGCTAGTCAGACATCATTGGGGACCCACAAAATCCTTGTCATTCTAGACACTTACTAAATCTCCCTCCCATTCTAGGGGGAGTTTCTAGTCTTGCCAACTCATTGACTCCACCTTCTCAGAATCCTGTGAGTGCTACTGTCTTGGGGTCTTCTTTGATTGGTTCCACTTTACTTGGGTCCACTTCCCAAGGTCAACCATCCAGCCACTTTCCTTTACAAGGAATCGGGGGGCACACTTCTTCCCCAGGAGGAAGTACAACCCCACCTAGCTGCCCTCAAGGGCCAGGGACACACAACACTCACACCATGGTTGGAAATAACCCTCCTTAAGGGTCAGGTACACAAACCATTCCTACCATGATGGTAATTAAACCTCCACCGCCACCCCATATGCCATACTTGGCTTCCCATAACATACCGGATCTGACTAATCTCACCAATGATCCTATATTACACATCCTCACATGGCCTACAATGCCTACCAAACTACCTTTAGACATTCCCAAGTTTGAAGGAAAAGAGGGAGATGACCTAGCCAACCATATCATGACCTTCCACTTATGGTGCTCTTCAAATAGCATCATGGATGACTCCGTCCGATTGAGGTTATTCAAATGCATGCTCACTGGCCCATTAACCAAGTGGTATGTAGAAGAAAAATCTAAGTCCCATGTGACCTTTGAATCTTTGGCCAAAGCATTTTTGACCTTCTTCCAACCACCAATCCGTCATGACAATGGTATCGAATGACTCTTAGATTTTAAACAAACCTCCGCTACACACATCGCTGACCACATTCACGAATGGAGCCAGCAACGTAGTCTATGCAAAGAAAAAGCCATTAAGCAACAATGCCTCAATTGGTTTCTCAAATCACTTGTTTCCCTCCTTGCCAAGGATGTGGCTACTACCTTCCCCCAATCTGAAAAAGAAGACATCAGCAAGGCTTAACCGTTTGAACTCATTTATTCAAAATTAGGATACTTATATATGGTACTACCTGATGCCCCGAGACTCGTGCCATTTGTCCAGGACAAACCTAGGATGTCTCACTCCATGGATGGATTGATTGGTACCACTACACACCACAATCCACACCTCCAACAACCACCTATGTATGGAACACCTCAATATCCATCGGTATATGGAGGGCCCCCTTATTACCCTCCTCCCCCTTATCAACAACCATACCCTGTTTCCCTTCCTACACTCATTAGTGGACCACCACCGACACCCACAATACGCCCAGTGGCCCAACCAAGTTTTGGTACCTGCTCTACCTCAGCTTACACCCTAAGCACTAATGAAGGCACTACGCCTTCCTATATACCCTATGGACCATTGCCACCAGATAATCCATACTTTCCATTTCCTGGCCCTCCACAACCCATGGCTCTACCATAAGGACACCCACACGCCGGGGTTAACTTTGTTCAACCCTCTCCCATTCAATAATATGAACATTTTGAATAGTTGAATATGGAAAATCCAACCCATCAATCGAACAATGACAAAAAGAAAGGAAAAAATTGAAACAACAATAATTCAGAACCAGGAGGGAATCACCCTTAGTAGAACCAATCTGCCCGAGGCAACTAGAATTAGGGGAACCAGAACCCCCAAGGGGGAAATAATAACAAACGCCAAGGGAAGAATAAAAGAAATCTACGGAAAAAATTCCCTTGCTCCCTTTGCAGTTGAGTATGGCCATTATACTCACAATTGCCTTCAAATTGTTGACTTTAAATGGATGAAAGAATCCTAAAATGGACCACGTCCCCCAACACCACCTGCCCACCAATAGGCCCCACAACAATATGTACAGCAACCACCCCCAGCTTTGTTACAAAATCCCTTCCCACACCAAGGGGTGATGAACACCCAACATGAGATGCATCTGGCCCCACCACAGATGGGACATTATCCAAACCTAGGCACTCCTATAGATCACACTATACTCCTCACTAGTGAGGAAGAAGTCCTACAAACGAGCAATCATCAATACAATGCACCCATTGACTCTGCTCCCACTACCTCAGAAGCAACCCCAGTCATAACTGGACCACCTTTGATGATTCCTTGCCCTAATATTGAACCACTCCTTCATATTCTTCACATCCCATTACAACGGAATGTCAACAACCTTAAGGCTAACACGACACACAATTATAGTTTGGTCGATGACTTGGCACAATCTCTTGCTGCCATGTCAGTTCTAGAAGTCCTTCAAACCTGTCCTACTCAAAAAAAGTCATTAATTTCCAACCTGGGGGTAGTCGACCCTACTGATAATCGCCTCATTACATTTGATCTTTATATTGGGGAACCCTATCTCCCCACTTTAGTCGCTTTCCAAATATCGGTCAAAATCTGGAATATCACAATTCACCGCTGCATCATTGATGAAGGTGCATCCACATGCATCATGTCCAAAGCTATATGGAAGAAAATTGGCTCCCCAGAGCTCATACCATCCACCATTACTCTGAGAGCTTATGACGGATGGCCATCCTCTCTGGAAGGTCTCTTTCAAAATGTTCATGTTGAACTCATGGGCAAGACTATCCTCATTGACATTGAAGTTATCGATGCTCCGCTCGATTACAACATTTTGTTTGGGCGTAGCTACATGTATGCGATGAAAGTTGTGGCCTCTTCCGTGTTTCACACAATGATGTTCCCCCACAATGGGAATATCGTCACTATCGACCAAGTGTCACATTACGAGCCCAACCCTTCCTCCAACATCGATAATATCCTACCCTTTGTTCACACTAATCTCGAGGCCTACCCATTCATTGAGATGGGTCCCAAAATTTTCAAAGACCCATCCTTGCTAGGAATTTACCATGGAGCACCCTCACTCATACACCCCTCAGCACAAGTATGTGTCATCTCATCCAAGGGAGCATAAACTAGAGATACCCTTCCTCCCAGAGAAGCTTCATTACTATGTGACGTCCCACTAGTCGTAGAGATCCTTCCTTAGGAATGTCTTGAGAACCCTCCAACTCCCTATGTTCCTGATTACACCCTCCCCTAGGGCCACATCACAGTTTGGGAGATAGTCCTCTAAGAAATTACTCAAATCCCCTTCTTTTACCCCCCACTGGGCATACAATATTTCCAGGTAGCCGCAATGCTCACCCTTCCTAATATGGTCTGGAAATTCCAATATGGTATCTAAATCCACCTGAGATGGTCCCTCAACCATCCCTCCATCCCCAACAAAAGGAATCTCGATGCATATTCCAATACTTACTCCCACCACACCACCCGCACCCCCACTCACTAGCACCATTACTACAGTTGGGGGCAGACGACAGAAGAAAGATACCATCACTCCACTTCCACCTCAAGTTCAACCTCCTTGTGCACTATGTGAGAAATATGGACACCCCACCAATAAGTGTCTATCTCTCCCTGATCCATGCAATTTAATTGAACTCCCTCGAGCGACGACACCACTCGTCGTTTCCTCCAGTTCACCTAATTCTACCATTACATCCTGTACAGGAGGAAAATGCTTGCAGACCAAATTCACATGTGCCATTTGTTCAAAAGACGACCATTACACCCACCATTTCCCTGAGATACCTCACTTTCGGTAGACGTTAACGACAATCCGCTAGAGTTTTCAACAAGAACCCCTTCCATCGACATCATCTCAACCACATGTCACTAACATCCACTATGTCACAACCTCAATCAAAGAACGGATGATATGTCCTTGCTCTTTATGTGAATCACTAGACCATTTCACCTACCAATGTCCCATGATTATTGAATATAGGTGTCGCCAAATGGCCCTTATCCAAGATCCTACACCCCCCCCACTGCCAGTAGAACCAGTGATTACCCCTACTCCATTACCTGATATGGTTTATATCTTTTCTCCCAAGCCTGAGGAACTTCCCATTCTTCCATGCTTCATAGATAGTATCAAGGAAGATTCCCCCCCAAATACCCCCAATTCTCCAATTCATTTCCCCATGGAAATTTTACACCCGACTACCATTTTCAACCCACAGTATCTCGATATTTGGTTTATGTCAAGAGAACCCTCACAACCCCCTTGCGTCATTCCCCCTACTTCTTCACCAGAATATAACCACACAGTGACAGTCACTAATGTTATTCCCCTGGATCCACTATATTCTCGACAGTTCCACTGTGACGAAGACATCCTCAAGGAATTAACTTCCCCTAATTTCCCATGGGATCCACTCCATCACAGAGAACTCTTTCTTTCACAAGAATCCTTTGCACCTCCCAAACAAGGCCCCATATATGCAATAGAAACCAAATATTTTCTCCCCTCAGGGCATATAGATTGGTTCAATAACCCTATCCCTGCCCTTGACGCTTTTGAAGATGGAAATAAGGCCAACATTTCCCCCACTATCAAAATTGATATTTCCATCAAACCTAGAATCATAGAGGAAATCACCATCGGCGCCGCATGCTCTCCTGAAGAACTCATCGCTTACAAAGCTCTCTTCCAGGAATACCAAGACATTTTTTCTTAGTCATACAGAAAGATGCCCGACCTTGATCCCTCTATTGTCGAACATTGTATAGACACATGGCCTAATATCACACCTGTACGACAAAAGCAATGTCCATTACACCCATCCAAAGAAGCAACCATCAAAGTCAAGATTGAAAAATTATGCACTGCAGGGTTCATATACCCCATCACATATATGTCACGGGTCTCCAACCCCGTCCTCATTAAAAAAAAAACATGGCACTATCTGCATCTGTACGAACTTTTGTTATCTCAATCATGCTTGTCCCAAAGACAATTTTCCAACACCCTTCATCAACCAAATTATCGATGATTGTGCTGGCCACGAGGCTTTATCCTTCATGGATGGTTTCTCTAGCTACAACCAAATTCATATTCACCCAGCTGATCAATACAAAATTGCATTCACTACCCCTTGGGGTACTTTTGCATATCGTGTCATGCCTTTTGGCCTCAAGAACGTTGGTGCCACTTTCCAACGTGCCATGACATACATATTTCATGATCTGGCTCAAATCATCCTTGCCTACTTGGACAATATCACTATTCGATCCAAGAAACACACTCAACATCTTGATGACTTACGCATTGTCTTTCACAGATGTCATCAGTACAATATCCTCTTGAATCCCCTCAAGTGTGTATTCTGCATCACCGCTTGACGCCTCCTTGGGTTCATCGTCTCCCAACACGGCATCACCATGGACACACTCAAGGTCCAAGCCATCACATAAATCCCCCCCTCAAAATTTACGACAACTACAAAGCTTACAAGGAAAAGCTAAATTTTATGCCACTTTGTCCCCGATTATGCCACTCGGGCACATGGTTTCCTTCGTCTGTTATGTCATGATATCCCATTCCAATGGGATGAACATGCCCAAACTTCTTTTGATGATATCAAATAATCCCTCTCTAATGCCCCATTGATTATTCCACCTGACTATGACTGCAACTATATCCTATACTTATCGGCCTCAGCTGTCTCCATAGCAGGAGTTCTCGTCCAATTAGGGGATGATAACCGGGAACATGTCATTTACTATATTAGTAAAAACCTTTCACGGCCACCCTTGAAATACAATAACGAAGATAAACTCGCCCTTGCAGTTGTATTTGCAGTCCAGAAACTACACCATTACATCCTGCTACGAACTACCAAGGTTGTAGCAGACTCCAACCCCATGCAATACTAACTTAGTCACCGATAAATTAATGTCAAATTTGCCTGATGGATCATCATCCTTCAAGAGTATGATCTTGAATTTTCAACACCCAAGAGAAATAAATCCCTCATCCTTGACGAACTCATTATGACATTTCCTTCCGATACTACTAGCTCTTCCATCAATACCAACTTCATCGATGAACATCTCTTTTTCATCCCTTCAGATGATCCTTGGTATGGTGATCTCCTCGTCTACCTCCGAACACAGAAGTTCGAAAACCACCTCTCCAGGGATGATCATCGACGTATTCGGCACCAGGCCCCTCGCTACCTGCTTATCGACGATATCTTATATCGACGAGGGGTCGACACCATACTTTGTCGATTTTTGACTATTGATGAAGTCGATAGAGTCTTGAATGACTTCCACAGTGGTGCCTACGGTGGCCACCTCTCAGGGATGTCCACCGCCTAGAAAATCATTCGAGCTGGCTATTTTTGGCCCACATTGTTTCACGATTGCATCGACGCTATGAAGCGATGTGAAAAATGTTAGCTATATGCCAACAAAGTGAGAGCACCACCTTCTCTTCTCCACCCAGTCATTACTGCTGGCCCCTTTTGCAAATGGGGAATAGACTTCATGACTTGCAACCCCCCATCTAGCAATGGACACAAATACATTATCGTGGCAGTCGATTATTTCACCAAATGGGCTGAAGCCATGCCCACCTTCAACAACACCATTGAAACTGCAGCGCATTTTTTCATTAACCATGTCATCTCCTGCTTTGGAGTCCCCCTATAGTTAGTCTTTGATCACGGGAAACACATCGAGAATGATATTTTCTTCAAACTCTCCTCCAAGTTAGGCTTCTCCCAGGAGTTTGCTTCCCCATACTACCCTCAGTCCAAAAGACAGGTAGAGGTGGTCAACAAGGTCCTCAAAACCAGGTTGCAGTGCATGGTTAACAAACATAAGACCAATTGGCACCATATGATGTTTTCCGCGCTATGGGCTTATTGCATGATAGTTAAAACTACTACTGGTTTCACACCATTTCACCTTGTCCATGGGGTCGAGGCCACTCTCCCCATTGAGTGCGAAATTCCCACCTTAAGCACCGCTATTGAGCTATTACCCAATACTTCTCTAATGGAGTAACATTTTATGAACTTAGAGTCACTGGATGAAGACCGTCGGTCTTCATTACAGAAAAATGAGGCAATGAAAAAATGATCGAAGGACACCTTCAATCGCCATGTCAACCTTCGCTCATTGAATGAAGGCGACCTCATCCTCGCTTATGATATCTCTCATGATACCCTTGACCATGGAAAATTTGAGTCATTATGGCATGGATATTACATCATCCAACACTGCCTCACTAAAGGTGCATACATCCTGGCCTCTCCCGAAGGCCATCCTCTCAAAGAACCCGTCAGCGGGTTGTACTTAAAATAAATTTTACTCCTAAGCGTAGCCATTCTACTCTAGAATTTTTCTTTTTGTACACTTTTTGTAGAGTTTTTAATCTTCTTTTTCCTCCATGCATTGCATTTAATCTATCATTTGTGTTATTAACAGATGCCTCCTCCATCAGCCTACCACATCGGTTACACCGATGGAGCTAGCTGTTGGACAAAGAACCTCGCTTCAGTCGCTTGGGCCCTCTATACCCCCTCACATGAATTGCTCCACTCCAGCGGCATATGCCTGGGCTCAACAACCAACATCCAAGCTGAATACATAGCCTTCATTGGCCTCCTTGCCAAGGCCAGTCATCGTTGTATTCATCACCTTAGCATCTTACTCGATTCCGAACTCGTTGTCCTCCAGCTCAACAATGTGTACCATGTACACGATCCATGCCTCTTCCGCAAATAGATGCAAGTTAGACTTTTATCTCAACAATTTGATTAAATCACATTTACACATATTCCAAGGAAATTCAATCAAATAGCATATAATATGGCTAACCTAGTGTTAGATTGGCATTTATCCTGTCAAGTTACCATTACACATACATAACTCATCAAAATTCTGTCGCAACATACAAATTAGACATCATAAGAAAAAAAACATTAACAGACGTGAACATCACAAAGATCCCAAAAT
>JASDQU010104210.1:197806-216396 GCA_032191745.1 Picea mariana | reverse complement strand
TTATTTTGGTATATTTTATGTGGTGTTTCCAATGACTATTTCCTCTCAAACCCTCAAAGAATGTCTACATATAATTGAAGCATTTAAATCCCAATGGAATGGCACATTACATGGTCTCACATTGCATGACCTTGTAGACATCCTCAAGGATAGTTTTCATAGTATTCAATATTCATTGGATAGCATGAAGGAGAGATTTCTTATGGCAGACATCAGGGATGAATATAATCAAGAAATATATGCTTGGTATGATTTTGAGGCCGATTGTGATGATTGGCATATGGATAGTTGTCATTTTTGGGATGAAAACTACTTCCGACTTTTATTTGATGACTCTACTCCACCTTTTGTATAGCACATCAATGTGACACATCAGGAGCTAGTTATGATTACTAGTGTCCAACCTACATATTCTACAATGATATTGTTCCTTCCAGATTCAACTTTGACCCTTTCCCACTATGTGGATGGATATTCTTATTTGGATCCACATGATAGGTGTTAGTCTTGGGAGCATCATTTTCAATTGGTTATTGGGTGCCAATATCTTCCATGTGGAGTTCACATGAGAAATTGGACATGGGACCCTGGTTTACAATGGAGGTTGGACTACTTCAGCATGGTGGCTTCCATTTCTCAATGGGATTCTAGTTCTCTAGTCTACTTCAACACTATGGTCCACACTTATCCATGGGACCCTAGTATATGGTTGTACATCAAGCATTGAGGACAACGCTTTCATAAGGGGGATGGAATGTTAGGTAGCTAGAGAGGTAGTTGGGGGCCCAGAGAGCCCATAATGATAATAGTGGAGGCCATTCAATGTAAGGTGGACTAGGTCCACTATATTATTAAATAAGGCCCATTGTGGTAGTTAGATATAATAAATGGGTATTTAGATATAGTAAATGTAAGAGGACTTCTTAGAATGTTCTACTTCTAGAAGATTCCTCCTCTAGAATTTTCTTAGGTGATGGTAGCACTATATAAAGGGGCTCAAGCAATGTAATGGGATATGAAGCGAAGTATTTTATTGTGAGTGGTATATCAATAGGAGTATTCCCCCTCAAAGAGGCAAGTGAACAGGAGAGGATCTTGTCCATAATAGGATCCATTATATGGTGTTTGCCTACCCTAAGGGTTTGATAGTAATAAAAGAGATTTTGCATATTGTTCTTCTATACCTATTGTGGTGCTCGTGTATTTAGTTCTTTGGTTATTAACACCAAGAATGAATTTAATAAGAAAGTTGCATAAACCTAGCCGTGGTCAATGAGTTTCTTCATAGCAACCCTAGAGATCTAGTAGAGGAGATATTTGCAAGGCTAGAAAAGAAAGCCACTACCATATCTCACAATACATCCCTCTTCATGGTGACTCTAGCAAGAAATCTAAGACCATTCAAAGAAGTTGGAGACTTGAACTTAGTGGTCAGATTGGATGAGATATTGGGAGATAACAAACACCTAGAAAAGGAGTCAGAAAAAAAAACACAAGAAAGAGAAGTCGAGTTCTAGTGCCATAAACCCTTCACAGTCCATATTGAAGATGGAAGAGAAACTGGAAATAAAGCCATACCAATGTGATATCATCGCATTAAAACATAATAATTGGTTGCAACAACTAGATTTAGTTTGTTTCAACGTTCACCATATAGATGAGAAACAAAATATATCATTTTCCAGACTGAAGTTAGAGGGCCAAGTTTTAATCTAGTGACAAATCCATACGAAAACACTTAGGGTGGAGGGTGATCCTCTAGTAACTAGGTCAGAGGAATTAAAAACCCTCATGAATTCCCAACTATACCCTATCAGGTATGTAGAGGACCAATGAATATGGTGGCACTACTTTAAGAAGAAGCAAGGGTAGAGTGTAGAGGAGTAAACCACCGACTTTAAAAACATCGATTTCATGTTGGATATCACTCCCAAGAACTCAGATGTACTCCTCATGTATCTAGACGCTATGCATAGCCATCTATGAAATAAAGTGATTCTTTTCAATACAAGGATAGTAGATAAGGCATGTGTACATGCATACTATCTGGAAAACATAAGCTATATGAAAGGGAAACCAAGCAGCTCCAGGAATAAAGAGCACTAGGAACCTTCCAAGGAGGGGAGGAAGAAGTGGAAAGGGGGAAAGAATAATAATATAGCATCCATTGCCCATAAATTTAGGGATCCCAACAATGATTGCAACATTTATGGTCACAATGAGGAAAAGTGTTTGAAACTACATCCAGGGTTGAACCTGAAGCCATGCCAAGGTGATATCAACACATTAAAACTGAAACATTCGTTTCAACAGCTAGAAGTTTATTTTAGCATTCAACATATATATGATAAACAAAATATATCATTTTCCAAAATAAAGTTATAGGGCCATTCCTAGTAGGAAATTCATATAAATACACTTAGGCTGGAGGGTGATCCTCTAGTAACCAGGTGAGAAGAATTAAAAACCATCATCAAGTCCCAATTCTACCCTATCGGGGATGTAGAGGACCAATGGATCTGATGGAACTACTTTAGGAAGAAGAAAGGGTAGAGTGTAGAGGAGTAAACCACCGAGTTCAGGAACATGGCCATCATGTTGGGTTTCTCTCCCAAGAACCTAGATGTACTCTTCAAGTATCTAGGGGGTCTACATATCCATCTACGAAATAAAATGATGGTTTTCAACACAAGGATAGTAGATGAGGCATGTGTACATGCATAATATCTGTAAAACATAGGCCACAAGAAAGGGAAACTAAGCATTTCTAGGAAGAAAGAGCACCAGGAAGATTCCACGGAGGGGCAGAAGAAGTGGAAAGGGGGAACGAATAAGAAGATAGCAACCACTGTAGATCAATTCAAGAATAAAAAATACCATTTCAACATTGATAGTCACACTAAGGAAAAAAATTTCAAACTACATCCAAGGGTGAACTTGAAGAACCACAAGAAGGACGTGATGAAAAATAATCTTGTAGCCATGGATTTGGGAAATCAAATTGAAAGAAAATCCAATGTGGATGAGAAGATTGTTTGCACATCAGTGTAGAAGCATGTGAATTTGAGTATCCTTCATCACCGAGAAGAGAAGGAAATAACAAGCTCTTCCACATCAATATTTAGGTCAAGCACACTAACATAAATGCTTTGTTTGACTCTAGTTCACAAGATAATCTCATAGCAACGAATCTAGTTAAAAATATTGGATTGGAGTTTCACGATCATCCTGGCTCCTATCCATTGGGTTGGGTAAACAAGGATACATATATCAAGGTAACAAAATAGTGCAAGATTAAATTTCTTGTAAGTGTTGATTTTATTGATGAAGTGGAATAGGACATAATACCCCTTGACATATGTGGAGTAGTGTTTGGAAGCCCCTACATATATATGAGGAATGCAATATTCATGTGGAGATCCAACCAATATTGAGTAATCAAGGATGGAAAGATCTACATCATTAATGTGCATAAAGGCAAGTAAAATATATCATTGGTAAGTGCCAACCAAGCCAAGAAATTTATTAGTTCTAGTACTAAATATGTTTTCATTTTATTAACAGAAAATCAGACCAACGATGAGTCAATAAGAGTAAAGGCATCCCTGGAGGGGTATACTAAACAACATAAACATCGGTTGGAGGATTTCATATAGGCATATAGAGGAATTTTATAGGAGCCTAAAGGGATACCACCCAATAGGGAAGTGGATCGTAAAATATAGTTATTTCCAGACTTCCCATTGTTGAATATTGGGTTGTATAGAAAGTATGTTTTGGAAGCAAATGAAGTGGAGAAGTAGTTTTAGTAACTATTGGAGTAGTGTCTGATTCGATAAAGCACCTCACCTTGTGGGCCATCTATCATAAGTGTACCAAAAAAGGATGGGAATTCGTAAATGTGTATTGACTACAAAGCATTGAAAAAAATTACATTTAAAAATTGGTACCTTCTGCTCCATATCAATGATCTGTTAGATATGTTTTAGCATGAAAAATATTTTTCCAAGTTGGATTTCAAATCTGAATACCACTAGGTACACATATAGGAAGAATACACCTGGAAGACTATTATAGAATTAATTTCCACCCTACAAGGCTAGAAGGGAATCTACTAGAAGATGAAAGCCAAGAAACATATCTAACTAAGGATTTAGACCAATTTTGAAGGGTGTCTCTTGTCATACATAGGAAAACAAGCGACTAGTCATTGATCAACTGTAGTGCAACCCATGACACCCTCTATAACCTTACAGATTCACAAATTTTTGAAGAGGTAAGTGAGGGATGAGTTAGTTCTTCATGGCATGAGCCTTGGAACTCACATCATTCGAGTATCAATTGGCCTCTAGAATATATAGAAGCTCTCCTAAGCCTCTTCAAAGGATATACATATAGAAGGATAATGTTGAGAATGAGGAGGGAGATTCATTTACAGATTTATGTTGCCAAAAGTTAAAGGAGGTTTTCCATCTACAACAGTTGCATTCAGGTTTCCTAGCTCATTTGAAGAGTTGAGGAGGGGAAAAGAGAAATGGGAAAATAGGAATGCATGTACATAATGGGGTAATTGTATTGATGTAATTCCATTTTTTCAGATCAATAAACCATTGGTTTTCCCTTTTCATGCATAAATATCGGTATGTGGTTTATTTTATTATAGATCAGGTTATATCCAAGATAGATCTAGGATTCTAACACTAGGAAGATAAGTAGAATTGTATTGTTTTGTCTCTTGTCTGTAGGAAGTAGGTTGTAGGAGTTGGAGCTAGAACTTCAGAATTGTATGAGCCATGACATAGGAAGGACAACCTTCAAAACAAGGTAAGCTATTCTTCCATTTCCTTATGTAATATTGAATCTTATTGTTTGTTTCTACAAATCCATATAAGTCTATCCCTTTGTCTATCTAGAATCAATAGGCAGATCTTAGGGAGATCTTACCATCCACCTGTGATATTTTTTCCATAATAGAACTGGTGATTCCATAGGGTAAGGACATTTGATTTTTGTCTAGTTCAGAATCCCTTTCCTATTATCCTATGTTTTGATTGGATTATTTTCTTCGTTGCTACTCCTTCAGAGGTTGGATCCCTCAAATCTAATTGGATCTAATTCAAATATCTATTTTAAAAAAAATTGCAGGGTGTTGCTTGTTGCAACACTGTTGACAAGATACTACTCGCATTTTTTCAGTATTCTAACCCGTGACACCCCCTATAAATTAGGAAAAATGTAGATTTCCCAGGTTCTTTTGGTTAGATCTAGTTTCTCCAGTCTTTGGGATCTCTGATTGGTCTATTTATGTAGATATTTTCTTTGATTGAGTCCTTTTCTCATACCATTTTCCTTCAGCTTCCATTTGAAGCGGGTTTGTGTGGCTTGTTTGGATTTCTTGGTTAATTTTATTTGTTTTCCATAGAAGTTGGGAAGTGCTCCCAACATATCTGGTCAGATCTTGTAGTGTCTTCTATTGATCGCATTTGGTGTGTTTTTCCTCTTGTGATTAGTGATCATTACTAGATCCATTTTCATAGGTGAGTTATGAGTGATATTCTTGTAGAGACATTTGAGTGGGATTTTCAACATTGTTACCAATTTCATACAACCCTTGCTTGTTGATTTGCAGGTTTTCCATTTTCACATTGTGTTCTTGATTATATTAAGAAACCCTTCGCATCACATTTGGAAAAAGAAAAATAATCTTTTTAGGCTTACAAGCTTTTGAAGCATTAAGGACAAAGTACATTGGTGAAGTGTTTGATTTGAGTTCTTGTAAGAATTTTGGATCTGATTTGTTTGCATGGTTGCTTGGTGTTTGAGATTTCATTTTGAAGAGTACAAAGGAAAAATGTCTCTTTTCCCTCCTATAATTAGAATTCATCGAATTGAACAAGTGCATGAACATTCTTGCATTGATTTGGTTGGGTCAAGAGTAAACACCATAAAAGTTTCATCCATCTTCCTTTTGACATAAAAAAAATCTATAAGAAAAGATTCATAAAGCTAAAATCAACTAGACTATTTATTTGCTAGAAAACCAACATTAGATAGGCTTAGGTCCTTGGAATAGGATTGGAGAGTAAACTCTCCAAGACCACCAAAATGAACCCTATAGTCATTAAAGAGTGTAAAATCCATTTTTTCAACTAGTATGTTGGGAAGCTCATTGATCTAGGTGGATATCGATGGCCACCCACCTTTTCCAGCAGGCTCAAAACAACTTTCTAGCAATTTTGATAATTTACTATTTTTAGCAGTTTTTTGGGTCTTGAACTTCCGGAGCCGTTTTGAGGCCCTAAACGATGTTTTTTGGGGTATTTTGTGGTCGCAATATTTCATCATGAAATTTTGTGCAACTGTTGTATTCCTCGGATAGATATTTCCAATGGGTTATCATACACCTAAAACAGAGATCGCATGCAAAAGTTACGACTCCGGGAAGTTGATGTACTGACTTACCCAAATGGGGCCCACATGACTTTTGGCGCTTCATCTCCTAGGGTTAGGTTTTTGGATGTTTAGGGTTTTTGAAACTCCTGTTTATTGTAAAAATTCCTTGAGAGCCTCATTGTAATCATATTCTTGCGAATCAATGCAGCCGTCACATCTCTTCTCAGAGATAATCCGCCACCATTCCAACAAACTTATTTTCCGCTACATTTTACAGTTTCAACTTATTTCCTTATTGAATAGAAAACCAGTTTTACTGTATCTTTGTCATTCTGTGTTAAGCATTTGGAAATAATCTATAGTCATTTTGTTCTGCTCATAAAATCCGGATCACTCGTCTAATAGAGGAGTTAAGCACGAGGTCGCATCAAGGAAAGTAGGGACATTACCCCTTTCTGCTCGTTTTTGTGTTTGTGGCATCACTTCAATTACTACATATATGGGGGTTTCATTGGTGCCAAACCTCTATGTGAGGTAACAAATTCAAAGCATCAATCTTATTTACCCTTCCCTTATGTCTAGTAGTATCTAAAACTATTCACCTGTTCATTGGTTGTGAGGTGGTAGCCTTAGTGGCCATTCCTAGGTATCCTACAGAGGTGACTACATGTGGGATGTTCATGTAGTACCTGTGATATACATTCGTTCATGGTCTAAGTTCCCCCATAGGGTTATTTCCTTAATAAAGGGTGCTTGCACTAGTCAAGGCTATTTCACATCATTCATTGTAACTGCTCCCCATACCTTTGCTATACAATCTTATCGGGATTTCATCTCCCCTAGAAGGTTAGGTTTCAAAAGGCCCCATGAGGCATTGGTTTTCTTGTTGTTGTCCTAGATTTTTTAGGGGTGTTTTGTTTGGTTTAGTTTCTATGTTGGCCTTAGGTTGAATTGTGTTTGACTTACACATATTATTTTCACCATGGATGAATCAATGCATCAGTCCCATTGATTGAAAGGACTAGAGTCAATCATAGAGGTATAACCACCTCTCAAGAGACACGATATAGGTGACCATGAATGTAAAGAGTCCCATATTTGGTTTGAAGAGACTAGTTTGGTTGAGGTGGAAATGGTCGATAAAATTCCTACACCACACTTTAACCCTCCTTTGACAAATCCTGAAGCACCCATACTTATCTAGGTAAGGGAACTTTTCAGTGAACCTTTTTATTTTTTTAATGATCACACCATGTCAGGATAAAGTGTATTTTTTATCATGCCTGAGCCATCGATCCCATGTGCAAGTGGGGTTTGGGATGCTATCAATGGAATTTCATCCACAAATGGTTACAGGAATCCCGCATCTTCAAACACTCATTAGTTCATCCATGGCCCAGAAAATACATTTCCAAAGGGCACAAAACTATACAACTGGTTAAAAAATTAGCATGCGCTAAGGATACAAAGGTAGGGCATGCATGTGCAACAGTTGAATAATGTTGAAAAAGTGCATATGCGCCCAATGCGGGACTATGGACAAAAAAAGCCATGCACACCTCAGAACGACACATTTATGATTTTTGTCAGCCTTCCACCCACTTCTGGTTCATCTCCCAAGTCGATTTGTCACCCAAATCCGAGTTGAATCTGAGTGGGGGGCTGGTCAAAGACCTAAGGGTGCCCTAAAGAGCCCCTTGTTCACACTAAAGACTGGTTGAATAATGCCTCAAGGCTTTGCTATAAAAAGAGGCCATGGGTGCACTATATTTTCAAGGAATTCATTTGTATTGTTATGCTGCCTATATTCTCTTGGAGAATCCTCTTTTCTCATCAAGAGCATACAAGCACCATTTCATTTAGCCATTCACATCACCTCTTGAGTGAATGGGTTTTGGATTTCTTCACCATTTCCTTATAGTTTTCTACTTGTAAGAAGAGCTCAATCATTGGGGGTTCAAGAACCCTCCCTTGGAGGAAGAGGGGACCCATATGTCTCCCTTTCTCTTTGGTGTTTTCCCACTAATACAACTTATCCATTGGTGGCATGAATGTTGTTTATTTTTGTTCTATTTCCCTTATGCACTCTAGTTTATTTTCTTTTATTGCTATTAGTTTAGTTCTTTGTTTAATTCTTATGCTTGATGTTTCTAACTCTTGGATTCACTGCTGTCTTGTCTAACTAACCCAACTGGACTTGTAAGTGTCCTTATTTTGCTCATTTAGGTGGCGAAAGGGAGGAAATAGATTTGCGACTCCATCGAGTATTGGTATCAATTTCCCCCCCATTTGGGTTGTTTGAGCACTTCATTTTTGTTTATTTAACTTGCAGGAACCATAACCGGTCCATGCCTACTTGGAAAAAGCTAAATTCAGAGTCGAGTTGAGAGAATTTCATCCGAAATTTCTTTCACGACCGTGTAGAAAAAAGTTCACAGGTTTTTTAACCCACTGGCACGTCTTCTAAGAACGTGCGCCAAACCCACTGTGTTTCTCAGTGCATTCTGCGCACTGCGCCAAAAAGTCATTTTTAATTTGTGCATTCTGCGCATTGCGCCAAAAAGTCATTTTTAATTTGCGCATTGGCACCCAATGCGCCTCTGTCTACTCTGTGACCTATGCATCTGTCCAGAAAAGAATACCTTGTAAGGGTTTTTTTTATTTGTTGGAGGCCCATAGCCTTATTAATTTTGATTCTATGTAGATTGTAATATGCACCACACTTAGATTCACTCTCCACATGAAGGGTTAGTCAAAACATAGGCACTTTGGGGGTTAAAATCCATATTTATCATCTTTTTTCTTTCATTTTGCCACATGGATAGCTTGATTTGATTAAATATAAGCTAGAATCATTCTATATCACAAATATAACTACTTGTATTGGGACCATAAATTGAACGTCAATCTTTGAGTATGCTCTTCTCTCGCGCTATAAAGCGATCTTGAGAATCAGAAAAACGATTGAGGGGAAATTTCATCTCCCTTAAAGACAAAATCTTTAGAAGAGGACAACATCCCCCTCGGGACTCCTCTTAGATTCTTTTCAAACACATCTTAAAATTGTAATGGGCCCATACATGCCCACATGCTACAAATATAGGATAGTTTTGAATTTACTTTCTTAGATCAAATCACTAGGGAAGTTTAAAGGTTTTGTAATGGGCCCATACAAGCCCACATGTCCACAATCTAGGATAGTTGTTGAATATTTCTTAGATTAAATCACACTAGGGAGTTAAAGGATTGGTAAGGACCCATTTGTCCACATGCTAGTTCCCTAGGGACTTTAAAATTCCATAAGGTTGTACCAATGGCATTTAGTAAATTAGGTAATCAAGATTTGTAAGGACCACACGAAGTCCACATGCAACAAGGTGACACCTAACTTATTAAAAATTTGGCACACTTTCACTTGCTCACACAAAAATTCACTACTCACTCACATAACTTCATGTAGAAAATCATGGAGGTTGAAGTAAGGTTCCTCCAAAGGGATTCTGAAATTCCCCACCCCTTTTTCTTGATGAGACTATCCACTCCCGCTTAGTTTCAATGAGATTGGTTCACACCCCCAATATCTCAAACAACCACATCTAAATTTTTTCTAAAAACTCACTAAGTTTTTCCTCCACAGGAGGTGAAAAAATAAAATTTTTAGTCTAGGTAGGATCTCGGGGATAGGCATCCAAATAACTCTCCATTATCTGGTTCTCACATCTTCAAAACAATAGAATTTGAAAAATAAGAAACTTTAAAATCCTCCAAGTCAAGTGTTCCTAACACCATAAGGCAGGGAGATACCCGTGAAGGGTTGAAGGCCGAGGTATGGTTGTTCTGTGCATCCCCCCTTGAGGCACCAACCTCTTGGACGTGATCCATCCCGTGACCCATTTCTTAGGTTGAAAATCTAAATGTCGTAGTTTGACCAAGGTACCTAGTGACCAAATTTTAGGACACTACCCATGTGGCAATTGTGGGCTGCAACTGCACCTTGATCAGATTTTGTGTGAATATTGGGAAATATTGCTAGCTCTTTCTGGATATGCCCCCTCTACCCCTCAGTATAACTAATTACTTCATCCTTCACTAGTTCCTCTTCCAGTGGCTTCAGATCCCACTTTCAAGTGCTATTGGAAGGTCCAGTGCTATTTGAGAGGAACGACATTACATCTTTTAGGACACAAGCATTTTGTTTTCTTTGTTCTCCCACATGGGAAAAACCTACCTACCCACATGTATGCTTTTTTATAAATTTATTTATGTATGATGCTCTTGTGATTACATGCGATTGTGAGATATATTGTGAATTTCCAAAAAATTATAACAGAGACTATTGTTCATGTATTTGTCTCATCACCATTTTCACACATCCACTTTGCTAGTCAGACATCATAGAGGACAGACAAAATCCTCGTCATTCTAGACACTTACTCAATCTCCCTCCCATTCTAGGGGGAGTTTCTAGTCTTGCCGACTCATTGACTCCACCTTCTCAGAATCTTGTGAGTGCTACCGTCTTGGGATCCACTTTGATTGGTTCCACGTTACTTGGGTCCACTTCCCAAGGTCAACCATCCACCCACTTTCCTTTACAAGGAATCGGGGGGCACACTTCTTCCCCAGGAGGAAGTACAAACCCACCTAGCCTCCCTCAAAGGCCAGGGACACACAACACTCACACCAAGGTTGGAAATAACCCTCCTTAAGGGTCAGGTACATAAACCATTCCTACCATGATGGTAATTAAACCTCCACCTCCACCCCATATGCCATACTTGGCTTCCCATAACATATTGGATCTGACTAATCTCAACAATGATCCTATATTACATGAACTCACATGGCCTACAATGCCTACCAAACTACCTTCATACATTCCCAGGTTTGAAGGAAAAGCGGGAGACGACCCGACCAACCATATCATGACCTTCCACTTATGGTGCTCTTTAAATAGCATCATGAATGACTCCGTCTGATTGAGGTTATTCAAATGCACACTCACTGGCCCATCAACCAAGTGGTATGTATAAGAAAAATCTAAGTCCCATGTGACCTTTGAATCTTTGGCCAAATCATTTTTGACCTTCTTTCAACTACCAATCTGTCATGAAAATGGTCTCGAATGACTCTCAGAGTTTAAACAAACCTCCGCTACACACATCACTGACCACATTCATGAATGGCGTCAGCGACGTAGTCTATGCAAAGAAAAAGCCACCAAGCAACAATGCCTCAATTGGTTTCTCAAATCACTTGTTTCCCTCCTTGCCAAGGATGTGCCTACTACCTTCCCCCAATCTGAAGAAGAAGCCATCAGCAAGGCTCAACAGTTTGAACTCATTTATTCAAAATTAGGATACTTATATACGGTACTACCTGATGCCCCGAGACCTATGCCATTCGGCCAGGACAAACCTGGGATGTCTCACTCCACGGATGGATTGATTGGTACCATTACACACCACTATCCACACCTTCAACAACCACCTATGTATGGAACACCTCAATATTCGTTGGTATATGGAGGACCACCTTATTACCCTCTTCCCCCTTATCGACAACCATACCCTGTTTCCCTTCCTACTCTCATCAGTGGACCACCGCCGACACCCACAATACGCCCATCGACCCAACCAAGTTCTGGTACCCACTCTACCTTAGCTTACACCCTAAGCACTAGTGAAGGTGCTACGCCTTCCTATATGCCCTATGGACTATTTCCACCAAATAATCCATACTTTCCATTTCCTGGCCCTCCACAGCCCATGGCTCTACCACAATGACACCCACACACTAGGGTTAACTTTGTTCAGCCCTCTCCCATTCAACAATATCAAAATTTTGAATAGTTGAATATGGAAAATCCAACCCATCAATCGAACAATGACAAAAAGAAAGGAAAAAATTGAAACAACAATAATTCGGAACCAGGAGGGAATCACCCCTAGCAGAACCAATCTGCCCGGGGCAACTAGAATTAGGGGAATCAGAACCCCAAAGGGGGAAATAATAACAAACACCAAGGGAAGAATAAAATCAATCTAAGGAAAAAATTCCCTTGCTCCCTTTTCAGTGAGTATGGCCATTGTACTCACCATTGCCTTCAAATTGTTGACTTTAAATGGATGAAAGAATCCTAAAATGGACCATGTCCCCCAACACCACCTGCCCACCAACAGGCCCCACAATAATATGTACAGCAACCACCCCTAGTTGTGTTACAAAATCCCATCCCACACTAAGGGGTGATGAACACCCAACATGAGATGCATCCGGCCCCACCACAGATGGGACAATATCCAAACCCAGGCACTCCTACAGATCACACTATACTCCTCACTATTGAGGAAGAAGTCCTTCTACAAACGCGCAATCATCAATACAACACACTCGTTGACTCTGCTCCCACTACCTCGAAAGAAACCCCAGTCATAATTGGACCACCTTTGATGATTCCTCGCCCTAATATTGAACCACCCCTTCATATTCCTCACATCCCATTACGACGGAATGTCAACAACCTTTAGGCTAACGTGACACACAATTATAGTTTGGTCAATGACTTGGCACAATCTCCTACTGCCATGTCAGTTTTAGAAGTCCTTCAAACCTGTCCTACTCAATGGAAGTCATTAATTTCCACCCTGGGGGTAGTCGACCCTGCTGATACTCACCTCATCACCTTTGATCCTGATATTGGGGAACCCTGTCTCCCCGCTTTAGTCGCTTTCCAAATACCGGTCAAAATCTAGAACATCAGTTTTCACCACTGCATCATTGATGAAGGTGCATCCATTTGCATCATGTCCAAAGCTATATGGAAGAAACTTGGCTCCCCCGAGCTCATACCATCCTCCATTACTCTGAGAGTTTATGACATATGACCATCCTCTCTGGAAGGGCTATTTCAAAATGTTCACGTTGAACTCAGGGGCAAGACTATCCTCACTGACATTGAAGTTATCGACGCTCCACTCGATTACAACATTTTGTTTGGGCGTAGCTACATGTATGCGATGAAGGTTGTGGCCTCTTCTGTGTTTTGCACAATGATGTTCCCCCACAATGGGATAATCGTCACTATTGACCAAGTGTCACATTATGAGCCCAACCCTTCCTCCAACATCGATAATATCCTACCCTTTGTTCACACTAATCCCGAGGCCTACCCATTCATTGAGATGGGTCCCAAAATTTTCAAAGACCCATCCTTGCTAGGAATTTACCATGGAGGACCCCCGCATACACCCCTCAACACACGTATGTGTCATATCATCTAAGGGAACATAAACTAGAGATACCCTTCCTCCTAGAGAGGCTTCATTACTATGTGATGTCCCACTAATCGTAGATATCCTTCCTTAGGAATCTCTTGAGAACCCTCCAACTGCCCCTGTTCTTGATTACACCCTCCCCTAGGGCCACATCCCAGTTTGGGAGATAGTCCCCTAAGAAATTACTCAAATCCCCTTCTTTTACCCTCCACTAGGCATACAAGATTTCTAGGTAGCCACAATGCTTACTCTTCCTAATATGGTGCTAGAAATTCCAATATGGTATCTACATCCACCTGAGATGGTCCCTCAACCATCCCTCCCTCCCCAACAAAAGGAATCCCGATGCAGATTCCAATACTTACTCCCACCACACCACCCGCACCCCTACTCACTAGCACCATTACTACAGTTGGGGGTAGACAACAGAAGAAAGATCCCATCGCTCCACTTCCACCTCGAGTTCAACCTCCTTGTGCATTATGTGAGAAACATGGACACCCCACCAATAAGTGTCTGTCTCTCCCCGACCCGCGCAATTTAATTGAACTCCCTCGAGCGACGACACCACTCGTCGTTTCCTCCAGTTCACCTAATTCTACCATTACATCCTGTACAGGAGGAAAAGGCTTGCAGACCAAATTCACATGTGCCATTTGTTCAGAAGATGACCATTGCACCCACCATTTCCCTGCGCTACCTCACTTTCAGCAGACACTAACGACAATCCGCTAGAGTTTTCAACAAGAACCCCTTCCATCCACATAATCTCAACCACATGTCACTGACATCCACTATGTCACAACCTCAATCAAGGAACAGATGATATGTCCTTGCTCTCTATGTGAATCACTAGACCATTTCACCTATCAATGTCCCATGATTATTGAATATAGGTGTTTCGAAACGGCCCTTATCCAAGATCCTACACCCCCCCCACTGCCAGTAGAACCAGTGATTACCCCTACTCCATCACCTGATATGGTTTATATCTTTTCTCCCAAGCCCGAGGAACTTCAAATTCCTCCATGGTTCATAGATAGTCTCGAAAAATATTCCCCCCCAAATCCCCACAATTCTCCAATTCATTTCCCCGTGGAAATTTTACACCCGACTACCATTTTCAACCCATAGTATCTCGATATTTGGTTTATGTTGAGAGAACCCTCACAACCCCCTTGCATCATTCCACCTACTTATTCACCAGAATATAACCACACAGTGACAGTCACCAATGCTATTCCTCTGGATCCACTATATTCTCGACAGTTCAACTGCAATGAAGACATCCTCGAGGAATTAACTTCCCCTGATTTCCCATGGGATCCACTCCATCAGAGAGAACTCTTTCTCTCACAAGAATCCTTTGCACCTCCCAAAAAAGGCCCCATATACGCAATAGAAACCAAATATTTTCTCCCCTCAAGGCATATATATTGGTTCAATAACCCTATCCTTGCCCCTGACACCTTTGAAGATGGAAATAAGGCCAACATTTCCTCCACTATAAAAATTGATATTTCCATCAAACCTAGAATCATAGAGGAAATCACCATTAGCACCGCATGCTCTCCTGAATAATTCATCGCTTACAAAGCTCTCTTCGAGGAATACCAGGACATTTTTTCCTAGTCATACAGAAAGATGCCCGGCCTTGATCCCTCTATTGTCGAACATCGTATAGACACATTGCCTGATATCACACCTGTACGACAAAAGAAATGTCCATTACACCCATCCAAAGCGGCAACCATCAAAGTCGAGATTGAAAAATTATGCATTGTAGGGTTCATATACCCCATCGCATATACGTCATGAGTCTCCAACCCCGTCCCCATTAAAAAAAAACATGGCACTATCTGCATCTATATGGACTTTCGTTATCTCAATCACGCTTGTCCCAAAGACAATTTTCCAACACCCTTCATCGACCAAATTATCAATGAGTGTGTTGACCATGAGGCTTTATCCTTCATGGATGGTTTCACTGGCTACAACCAAATTCAGATTCACCCAGCCGATCCATACAAAACTGCATTCACTAACCCTTGGGGTACTTTTGCATATCGTGTCATGCATTTTGGCCTCAAGAATGTTGGTGCCACTTTCCAACGTGCCATGAAATACATATTTCATGATCTGGCTCAAATCATCCTCGCCTACTTGGATGATATCACTGCTGGATCCAAGAAACACACTCAACATCTTGATGACTTACACATTATCTTTCACAAATGTCATCAGTACAATATCCACTTGAATCCCCTCAAGTGCGTATTTTGCATCACCGCTTGATGCCTCCTTAGGTTCATCATCTCCCAACACGACATCACCATGGACTCACTCAAGGTCCAAGACATCACATAAATCCCCCCCCCTCAGAATTTACAACAACTGCAAAGCTTACAAGGAAAAGCTAAATTTTTACACCGCTTTGCCCTCGTTTACGTCACTCGGGCACACGGTTTCCTTCACCTCTTACATCATGATATCCCATTCCAATGGGATGAACATGCCCAAACTGCTTTTGATGATATCAAAGCATCCCTCTCCAATGCCCCATTGATTATTCCATCTAACTATGACCGCGACTATATCCTATACTTATCGGCCTCAACCGTCTCCATAGCAGGAGTTCTCGTCCAATTAGGGGATGACGGCTGGGAGCATGTCATTTACTATATTAGTAAAAACCTTTCAGGGCCGCCCTTGAAATACAATAATGAATATAAAATCACCCTTGCAGTTGTCCTTGCAGTCCATAAACTACAACATTACATCCTTCTACGAACTACCAAGGTTGTAGCAGACTCCAACCCCATGCAATACTAACTTAGTCGCCGACAAATTAATGTCAAATTTTCCTTATGGATCGTCATCCTTCAAGAGTATGATCTTGAATTTTAAACACCTAAGAGAAATAAATCCCTCATCCTTGATGAAATCATTATGACATTTCCTTCCGATACTACTAGCTCTTCCATCAATACCAACTTCCCTGATGAACATCTCTTTTTCATCCCTTCAGATGATCCTTGGTATGGTGATCTCCTCATCTACCTCCGAACACAGAAGTTCGGAAACCACCTCTCCAGGGATGATTGTCAATGTATTGGGCACCAGACCCCTCGCTACCTCCTTATCGATGATATCTTATATCGACGAGGGGTCAACTTCATACTTTGTTGATTTTTGACTATTGACAAAGTCGATAGAGTCTTGAATGACTTCCACAATGGCGCCTGCGGTGGCCACCTCTCAGGGATGTCCACCACCCAGAAAATCATTTGAGATGGATATTTTTGGCCCACATTGTTTCAAGATTGCATTCACACTGTGAAGCGATGTGAAAATTGTCAGCTATATGCCAACAAAGCGAGAGCACCACCTTCTCTTCTCCACCTAGTCATTACTGCTGGCCCCTTTTGCAAATGGGGCATAGAATTCATGACTTGCAACCCCCCATCTAGCAATGGACACAAATACATTATCGTGGTAGTCGATTATTTCACCAAATGGGTTGAATCCATGCCCACCTTCAACAACACCACTGAAACTACAGTGCATTTTTTCATTAACCACGTCATCTCCCTCTTTTGATTCCCCCTACAATTAGTCTATGATCACGGGAAACACATCGAGAATGATATTTTATTCAAACTCTCCTCCAAGTTAGGCTTCTCTGAGGAGTTCGCCTCCCCATACTACCCTTAGTCCAAAGGATAGGTAGAGGTGGTCAACAAGGTCCTCAAAACCAGGTTGCAGTGCACGGTTCACAAACATAAAACCAATTGGAACCATATGATGTTTTCCACGCTATGGGATTATTGCATGATAGTTAAAACTACTACTAATTTCACACCATTTCACCTTGTCCATGGGGTCGAGGCCACTCTCCCCATTGAGTGAGAAATTCCCACCTTAAGCACTGCTATTGAGCTATTACCCAACACTTCTCTAATGGAGTAACATTTTATGAACTTAGAGTCACTAGATGAATATCGTCAGTCTTCATTACAGAACAATGAGGCAACGAAAAAATGATCGAAGGGTACCTTTGATCGCCATGTCAACCTTCGCTCATTGAACGAAGGCAACCTCATCCTCGCGTATGATATTGCTCATGATACCCTTGACCATGTCAAATTTGAGTCATTATGGCATGGATATTACATTATCCAACATTGCCTCACTAAAGGTGCATACATCCTGGCCTCTCCCAAAGGCCATCCTCTCAAAGAACCCGTCAGCGGGTTGTATTTAAAATAAATTTTACGCCTAAGCGTAGCCATTCTACTCTAGGATTTTTCTTTTTGTACACTTTTTGTAGAGTTTTTAATCTTCTTTTTCCTCCATGCCTTGCATCTAATCTATCATTTGTATTATTGACAGATGCCTCCTCCATCGACCTACCACATCAGTTACACCGACGGAGCTAGCTGTTGGACAAAGAATCTCACTTCAGTCGCTTGGGCCCTCTATACCCCCTCACATGAACTGCTCCACTCTAGCGGCATATTCTTGGGCTCAGCAACCAACAACTAAGCTGAATACACAGCCGTCATTCGCCTCCTTACCAAGGCCAGTCATCGTTGTATTCATCACCTTAGCATCTTACTCGATTCCCAAATCGTTGTCCTCCAGTTCAACAATGTGTACCATGTACACGATCCATGCCTCTTCCGCAAATAGCTGCAAGTTAGAACTTTATCTCAACAATTTGATTCAATCACATTTACACATATTCCAAGGAAATTCAATCAAATAGCAGATAATATGGCTAAACTAGTGTTAGATTGACATTTATCCCATCAAGTTACCATTACACATACATAACTCATCAAAAGTCTGTCACAACATACAAATTAGACATCATAAAAAAAAAAACATTACCAGATGTGAACGTCACAAAGATCCCAA